>MINK01187899.1:0-38185 GCA_001735545.1 Phormia regina
TTTTTTTTTTTTTAAAAAAAATTTTTGGCCCCCTTTTTTTTTTTTTTTTTTTTTTTTTTTTTTTTTGTAGACCAACAAAGACCAACATTTTTCTTTAACTAACATATTGCCTTACTTAGAGTGCATCAAATCACGGCCAATTGTAGTACCAAACGGTGAAATTTCTAGATTTTTTAAGGATCTTTTCCATCACTATTCGTACTAAAGGGTGACTTAAAATTCGCCAAATATATCTTTTGAAAAAATTTTGCACAATAAAAAGACAAATAAAAACATATTTTCTTTGATTAAAAGTAATTTAAACATTTATATATTTTTCTTATTTTGTTTGCTGTTATTTAACTCCTCTATTCGTGCTATAATTTTTTTCAATTGAATTTGATTTTTATTAAAAAGTGTAACAGCACATTCATTTACATAAGATTCATTTAAAAGAATTTTAACAAAGAACAAATATACTTCCGTTTAAGCAAAAAAAAAGAAAAAGGTGATTTATTTTGGACACGGAATTATTGTAGTTAAATTATACAAATAAATTTAGTAATTTGCAAATAATATAAATTATTTAATAAAAGAAATTTTGCCAACCAAATGATGTAGCATTCAAAACAGATTTAGCTCTCAAAATATTTATTATTCAATTTATTGTAAATTATATTGAATAATTTGTTTATTAAAATTAGTTTGGGAAGAAATAAGGACAACAAAGTCCATAACAAGTGGCAACAAGAGTTATGAGAAGTTTTTTTTTTTAAATTTTAATAATATAAAAGAAGAAAAATATATATTAAATTATTTTTATAAAAATTAAAATTAAAAAAAATTTAAATTTCCCCTTTATATTGTGGAAAAATACGATTCACACTTTGAGGCAGTTGTGATTTAATTGACAATTTTAGAAATCGAATTTTTGATAACGTTCGTTTTTAAAATTTAAACATAAAGAAAAGAAATCAAAACTAAAGTGGTGTCAACTTGATGCCAAATTGAGATACATTTTTGTAAATGATTTATTTGATCGTGCAGTATTGAATTTGAAAAAGGAGCAGATTTGAAAACTAATATAAGTAATTCCGAATCAGGAAATCGCCTTATGATTGAAAACATTGTAGCATAATATTAATACTTGTTTCAATTTTCAATAAAAATTAAATCCTGTTTTTTAGTAAATATAATTTCTAACGCATTTATTTATTTGTTTTATTTCTTCAAAATATTTACTTATTTATTTGTATTTTTTTAATATTTTTCAGATTTTTTAAGTTTATATTTTTAACAAATAAATATTATTAAAAATTTTATTTTTTTACAAAGGAAAACAATAATTAAACAACAATAAAGTTGTTTACCATCAGAGATGGTAACATTTGATAAAAAGTATTGACGTTAAATGTCTCAAAGTAATTGTAACAACAGTTATTAAAAAAAAAAAACGACCATACACAAGCAATCAAACAGCAGATTTAATGAGAACAATCAGTCAAGGAGGAGGTGGTGAGCAAAATGAATGTAAATACCCCCAGTGGTTCAAGATGTTTTTATTTGTATTTCAGAAAGAAATCGAAATTCGTTTAGCAACTATTTGTGATCATTTTAATTGAATTTGTTTTCTTATCAGTTTTATTTAATTTACTGTGAAAGTTCAACACAATTCTCTTATATATAATTTGTTTATGTCTATTTAATTAATTGAATATATGTATTTTTTTAATTTAATTAATTTTATATTTTATTTTATATATTTTTTTTGACAAAATAATTATCACGCCCACTCGAGCTGGTATGTTGCTGATGAAAATTTTTAAGGAAGCCTAAGACTTTGACTCATCTTCATATACAAGACAATATAAAGCAATTACATGTATTTTATATGTATTGACTTTTTATTAAATATTTTACACCCTACTTATAGCTGGAGTCTGTAGGAATCATCAGTTTATAAAGATTTTTGTAACGCCTTAAAAATAACATCTTCATACCCGCTTTTAAAAAACTAATCAATTTAAATCTATTTAAGATAATCTAAGCCGAAGAGAACTAGATTTTGTTCCAACAATTTCCAGACCAATATCTAAAGGTATACCGTGCGATTAATAATTATAAAAAAAAAATTATAAACCTCAAAATAATTCTGACAATTTTTTTATATTTCAGAGGACTGTAAAGATATCTGAAATATCTTCAAGATTTCGATATGTATAAGATATAGAATAATTCTAGTGTACATTATGAATTTCCCGAGAAATCAGAGCTCGAATGCGTTCAGGGACCGGAATCTGAGGTTTGTGAAATTAAAATTAAGGTTTTATTAAATCACGGGCCTTGTTATAGTGAATATATATACTGATTAAAATTTATTTCTGATTGTAGTACTTAGATCCATCCCTTTCACTGTAAAATATTACACAATCTGCCCATTACGGTGTACATTACTTCTGTGTATACACGGAGAAAAAAATTAAAGCTTTTTATGATCTCTGGAATAACTTATATAATTTTAGCAACTATATTATTGTTATAGTAATCAAACATTCCTTATCATAACGAAACTTTTATCTTATTACCAGAGTTGATTTTATTCAAATGCATGAGACACTGAAAATCAATGTTGACCATTTATTTTTACAAATTAGCTGATTTGTAACAAATGGCATCGGTTTGTTATTGCATATTTTTAGAAAAGTGCATAATATTGCATATTTTTAATTAAGTGTTTATATATTGCATATTTTATTATTTCTATGAGATATCATGCGCTTGTGCTGATTTTAATAACGCATGGATCCAATGCCCACATTAAAGATTTAACGATGTCCGTCCTTCCGTCTGGCTTGCTGGTTGTTCATGTAAACCTCACGCACAAAGTACAGGGCGCAATTTTTATGATATTTCAATGAAATTTGATACGTGGGACTTTTTTGTCACAAGGTCGAAGCCTAATAAAATTGGTTGTGATTGGTCTATTAATTCACCTGGCCACCATACAAATATCTTCCCGAAATAGGATTTCAACACTCGAAAACGCCCCTAATTGTCCAGAGCTTCCATATAAGACCCAATATCTGGAATTACCCAAAGTTTCATAAATACATGTGAATCTTACAAGTATGGGTCCATAATTAGTTAAGGATTTATACAGATGAAAATTATTCAGTTACGACATTTTGGTTAATACGATATGAATATGAATAACAACTATTTTGTGTTGATATATTTTGATTCAAATTATACGAGTATTTTTGAGGACAAGATAGGACAACTAAATTTTTACAAATTCATTAAAAGATTTATACTACATATGTGAATTATTCTTTTTTAGTAAATATTATTAGAAAAAATATATTTTGTTACTCATATTTTCAACTTTAAATTCATATTTTTGGATCATATCTTCTATTTTATCATACATGTTATAAGTGCATATTTTGAATTTTTTAGTGCAGCCCTGCTTATTACACTTTAAAAATGTTATTACAGCCATTAATATTAATTATTCTGATAAAAACAATTTTTAATGTCCTTCCGGAATTAAAAAATCTATATATAAATATTTGAATTAAAATTTGAAGCAAAAAGTTGTATAAACATCTAAATAATTCTGACAAAAAAAAAAAAATAACTTAGTTATGGAAACGCATATTTCGTTACAAATACCCATATAAAGTTGTTGCAATTTTTTCCAGCAAAAAATGTAACTGAAAAGGAGATGAAAAAGTCATGAATTAAAGAGTGTGTTGTCGTTGGAAGGAAGTAAATCTGCTGAAGTACTTAGACTTATTAAGAGATAATTAAAACTTTAAATTCATAAATATTTATTTGTTTTTATTAATTTGGAAGAAATTATAGGAACTTCCAAAAAGGTTCAAAATATGTATTTTGTTTACTTTTGAAATTTTGAAAATGTTTTTTTTTAAGCAATTTATCGTTTTTAATTATTCCGTTCACCACAATATTATAAACAAAATAGAATTTTAAACATGATATATTGGTAGTGACTATAGTCAACTATATTTTATCTTAATGTGTGATAATAGTACGCCGGAAACTTTGTTAGCAAATTAAGTGTGCAAATATCATACAAAGGAAAAAAAAACTAAAAATACATTATACACGTAGTAGTAAAAATTACCATTTTTTGGAAGAACTTTGTAAATTTTTTTTTAATTCCTATTGATTTTAAAATTTAAATTAATTTAAATACAGTTCTTTACTATTTTGTTCAATAAAGTTTTGCTAATTTTTTCATGAATTTTTTATTTTAAAAATGGAGTAAAAAGTAAGACTATCTGGACTGAAATTTCCTGTAAAGATGTCTTCAATATTTTCTTCATAATTAAGACAAAAAGTCTACGTTTTTTTATACAAAACCACTTACGTAGAAGCGAACATATGGAGACAAATAGTAAATTGAATAAAGAAAAACTAGTCTCGAGTGAAATAAGGCCAAATGTTAAGATCAAGTTCAAGGTATATTTATATTTATTGTGATTAGTAATTGCATAGCTGATTACTTTTTTAAAATCCCGTGCTATCAAGACCCATATAAACAACAACAAAATTCTTGATTGTATCGGTTGCCAGAAATATAAAATGTAAACAAAAATAAGTAAAATATTCACTTCGTGTTCATTAAATTTATTATTTGAAAAAGAAAAACTTTAGTCTGTTATAAATGTTCAAAGGGAGCAGAACTGAAAGATTATCACATCCCATAGAAGTTAATCAACAAGATGGGATCATTTGGAACTTAATAAAATGGAATGGAATTAAATCTAAAGTATAAAAATTCTCAGAGAGAAGTGGGAATTTAAAGAGTGTAAATTTGTATTAACTTAAATGTCTGTTTTAAAATGTACAACTTTAATTTATACACTTTATTAGGGTGTTAATATTTCGTTTACACTGTAAAATATTTACTTGTTTTTCGAAATGAAATGATTTTCTAACCACGTTTTTTATTTTTATTGCATCAGAAAAATTGTAATTCTTAATTGATAAGAAATCGCATGTGAATTTATACTAAATTTAGATTTGTATTGAATATTTTTTTTCTTATTATGCAAGGTTTTTAATAGAAATTTTCCATTTCACATTTTTTTATTATTGTTGTGAATTGGAAGACCCCCAGTCATTCTGACTGTGTACAAAATTCATTGTAAATAGTAAACAAATAAAAAAAGATGTTTACCTTTTGTATTTTAAGAGAATTATTTGCGAATTGTATAGGGATCGATCGATCGATCGTTTGATGTTGCTATAGTTACTAGAAAGTGTAAAGGGATTAACAGACAAATGTAAGAAAATTGATGATTATGAAAAATTAGAAATTTCAACAGAATAAATATGAAATGTTTGATGTTTTTGATAAGAGTGTCTCATAACCAGAGATCACATTTAAATTACTAGACTGTTATAATAATTACTTTTAAAATAATTAATGATTGAGTTAATAAAATGCTAATTAATTTCATTAAAATTATTTTAAAATTTATGAAATTTTAAACTTCTAAAAATAATGTTTAATTGCTTAATTTTAATTTAATTCAAATAAAGCATTTCATTGAAATAGTTTTAGAGTTTGAAAAGCAAATATTTTTTTATTTCAGTTTACACAGAAAGATTTAATTAAACTAATAACCAGATAAATGATTTAAAATATATATATATATATTTTTTTTTTAATTAAATAAATTACTCATAATAGAAGTATTTTTAACAAATTAAATTAATATTTCTCATATAAAAATCTATAAATCAGGCGCGGATCCACGGGGAGGGAAAAAAGCAAATTTCCTTCCCAAAAATAAAAACGCTTAATGAAATCATACAATTTAAGGAAATAGTTAAGAAAATAATTATATTTTCCTCCTCCAAAAGCTTGAGCTGGATCCTAGCCTGCTTTGAATGTTACATTTTCAATTATTTCATTAATTAAAATTTAACCTATTAAAAAATTGTTTATTCAATTATTCAAATTATTATTGATTAAATTATTAATAGATGCAATAATAAGGAAAATTAATTAATTAATTTTTAATAAAAATATATTAATTTTGATCAATTGAACAATTGATTTAATTAATAATATAATTGGAATGGTTTATAGCCTTAACAAATTGTTTAATAAACCATAGACCTACACAGAAAATATTACTTAAACAACTAATGAAATATTTAAATAATTCCAATTATTTTTATAATTGTATCGATTATTCACACAATTAAATAATTAATTAAATATTGAAATGATTTCAATTAATTTTGTACTTGTATCGATTACACAAGGAAACACAGAATCTGCGACGCTGGGTTTTTCGAAAAAAAAAACGAAATTAATAAGTTCTACGACACCAATCCACTTTTAGGAATTGTTTCGCGATTTCTTAAGTTATATTAAATATTGAAAAAAAATCGAAAACTATTTGTCTGATTTTATTAAAAAAAATCAAAAAATTTTAATTAAAATTGTTTTTGAGCCATTCTTGTGTCATGTTCTTTTTGAAATAAATGTATCTTTATGATTAAAGAATAAAAAATTGAATTTTTGACATTTTAGATTTTTGTTTTAATATTTTGTTTAACATTTTCTGTTTTTGCAATTTTATATAAAAATTTGTATTTTATTTGCAATTTTATTATTTTTCCGAAAGCAGACTTTATATCGCCATTACTATGAATCGTATCAAAAAATAATGTAAAAATTATTTGAATACAACTTAAGCTGCAGCCTTAAAAAATGATATGGAATGAAACACAATTATAATTATTTTGAATAAATGAAATTGTAATTATAATTTTGTATCATTCCGTATCATTTTCGTTTGATATTAATTGTCGATATTGAAATTTATTTGTTTAAACGATCACGACTTTTAAAGTATTAAGCTAAATTGAAAAATTTTTTTCAAAGTTCAGTTCTGTTTAGAAGATCATTATATTTCTGCATGTACATGATTTAAATTTTAAGGTCTTTTCATAATGTTATTAAGAATTTCTTAGAATTTTCTAAATCGACTAAATTACTTAATTTTTTGGTCAATTGAAAAACAAAATTCCATCGAAAATTACACTCTCTCCTTACCTCTCACATCTTCTCAACTCTCACTGAGTACAAACGATCACTTAAAGAAATAAATTTTTAACAATTCATGTCTCCCGCTACTTACACATTTCGAACAATGTGCATTGGATTATTTTTTCAATTCGGTAAATTTCCACAGTCAATCTAAAAATCGTTTGGGTTTGTTTTTGGAAATTTCCACTAAGAGTCGCTCACAAAAAAATTTCAACGAATACTAATGAATGGAATTTTACCAAACAATAGATTTTGACAAAACGAAGTCTGTTACAATGTCAGTAACTAATAATGCAACACCAAGCCCTCTTTTTGAATAGTAGAATAAATGCGTTGTCACTTTTTAACATTTAATATTTATGTAAATAAAAGAAAATAAAACTACCTGGTAAATGACACTAACTACCTGTTAAGCTGATATATTATTTTTCAAATCACTCGGTCCTCATGTGTGGTTGTCGGCATTTTATTTGTATATCTCTGTACTGATACATAGAAGTGTTTTTAAAAACACCTAAAAATTATTATTTTACATCTTAAACAGTGAACATTATATGAATATCGCAAATAAATTCAAATTAATAAATAAATATTGTCTTCAAATAAATATAAAACAAATTAATTTTCATTTATATTGGAAAATATAAATAATTTTTTTGTTTAAATCACTCAATATACGTAAAATTTTTATAAAGGTACGTATTTCAAACTAAATTTTAAGTTCTTCTTCGCTTTGTAAATATTATTTGCAGATTTAAAAATAAAATTCACTTTTTGGATCAAATTTCTTTACTTTTTATACCCTACACCACCATAGGTGGTTGGGGTATTATGTGTTTGTGCAAATATTGTAACCCAGAGAAAAATTTTCCTAAACCCACCTTAAAGTATACCGTTCGACTCAGAATCACTTTTGAGTCGATTTAACGATGTCCGTCCGTCCGTCTGGTTGGCTGACGGGCAAACTACAGGTCGCAATTTTAGAGATAAATTAATGAAACTTGGTACATATGTTTTTTTTGGCACAAGGACGAAACCTATTGATTTTGGTCATGATCGGCCCATTATTTCACCTAGCACCCATACAAATGTTATCCCGGAATAGAGTTTTAACACTCAAACATACCTTAAAAATTGAACCCCTCTTTCGAAAATCACTTTAACGTGCATAAATCCTATATAAGAGTTAATATTAATTTAATATTCGACGCATATAACACTTATATAAGTATAAGTGACAGTACAAAATTTCATGAAGATCGGTCCATAATTGACCATAGCTCCCATATAAGACTCAAAAAGTGCACAAATACGTGTGAAACTTAGTATCGATGTAATTTTCTGCAATAGTATGTTTTTATTTTCCACTCAATACAAGTGTAGGTCTATAATTGGCTCCTTCCCGAATTTTGGTACACATAGGCAATGATGTAGGGTATCATATGGTCGGTCTTGACCGACTATATCTTCTTCTTTGGTTTAACATGAGTTACGAAAGCAATCTAAAAATTTTAGATTTGTGGGGAAGATCGCTTTTTTACGATTACAAACTGTTCGGTTGTCATACAAAAAAGTGGTTGAAAAAAGTAAAAATAAGGTTTGTTGTGTGCATGTTCATACATATGTATGTATGTACATGTAGATGTTTATAAAAATAGTTTTTAGCGGTATGAACGTCGAATAAGTAAAAAACTAATTATATCAACTCTAAATTTGTAATTTAGTAATGAATGCAAGTATATTAACTGAATTTTTGGCTGTCATGCAAATAATTATTTAGAAAGTAGCGATTATTGTTTGTGTGACATCAATAAATTTTTGATTTGCATGTAAACAAATACATACATAAATACCTATATACCGAAACGGCCTTTTTGGTATAACTGCTACAGGATTATATTGTATTATTTTGGTCCTATTGTTTTCAATATTTATTTGTAAATATACAAATTTCAAAATTTTTTGTGTAGAATTGTAAAATTTTGGGACTTACATGGACCTGGCCCCAAAATGCCAGCATTAAAAAAACTGCAACATTCATAAATTCAATAAGGCATGTGCAAATGTTTCAAACGACTTCTATTTGATTAATTTGTTTCGTGTTAATTTCTGAATAATATTTTTATTTTCTAAAATAAAATTTTTGATCTTCGAACAAATTTTAAAATTAAATTAAAAAAAAAAAAAAAAAATCTTTTTAAAAATTAGGAATAAATTCACTGATAATAATTATGTTCCGAACGAATCAAAAGAATGAGTGTTTTTCCTACTCTGCTATTGATATCAGCTATAAATTGTTTGATAGTATTAATAATTATTAACAGCGTTTTAGGTAAAGTGCTGCCAAGTGCTTAAAACTATATTAACATTTAAAGTTATCGTACGGTATTGTCATATCATTTAAAAGATGTTAAATTAAAAAAATATCATATTCCTGAAAAACATTTCGGATTGAAATTCGTATAACTTTTAAAGTATTAAATAAGATTTCATTAAACCTTTTGTCCAAACTAAATTAAGTTCTAATCATGATAAATTTTTTGAAGTATTACATGATTCAAATCTACTTCAACTCAACGGCATTTACAAATTTCAGTTTGGATTATTGGATTTAATTTTTGTCAACGATTTGATCTGCTCATTATCTTTTACAACTCCCAACATAAAACAATTGAACTTCAACTATCTATTCAAACTCCAACTGTCCTTCATCTTTAAAGGATTGTAATTGTTAATAAAGCTAGAGGAGTTCAATGACCTTTACGTGACAAAAGCTTTGTTTACATCACTTTTAAAACTTATTCTGGTATATGGATCCATAATATGGGATTCTGTATATTACAAATACACTGACCTCATCGATTCAGTCCAAAAAGTAGTTTCATCTGTTTAACTTTAAAGTATTTTTTAATAAAGTTCTTAACTCCACAACGCCCTAATCGTTATTTCACAACATTTGCAGTTCAATTCTATAGAGCTAATTATGCCACTACTGATCTTCTAGGAAGAATGTTCAATGTGTTTATTAAATTTTATTATATTATTGATTATTCACTGAACCCAAAATATGTTAAAAGCAATATTTTATTCTTCCTTAACACAATTTTGTGGAAAATTATATTTATATATTAGAATTGTATATTTAGTAAAATATGTATTATTTTAAATTGTCTCTAAGGAATATTTTCCATAGAAAAAAATCAATAAATCCTGATAAGAAATATGGGCAAATCTTTTATTTTTATGTTTTTTTTTCTCAGAATATTGTTGTTGACCAATAATTATTCTTAATAATATTGTAAAACATTTTGTGCTGCAAAGCAGATAAGAAGGATTTTCAAGAAATATTTTAATCCATGTTGAAAATTCAAAATTTGTGTGAATTGTAAAGAATGAGATTTTATGCAATTAATCTTTACATTGTATTTTTTGGTTAGAGTTAAACTAATTTGAGGTCTATACTGCCGGTCAATAGAATATGTTCAAGATTTTCGTTGCTTTGAAACTCTTGTTATTTTTAAAATAATAACGATATTAATATGCAATTGCATGTTTTTCCTAAATATCGAATGATGACATCGATAAAAGTATTTTTTTTTTTGTTTCAAAATATATATATATTTAGCATATCTTGCTATTTTTAAGGCATATTTAATCATTTTAGAAAATAATTTCACCCGAGTTATTTTTTAATTTTTTCTCTTTCATTCACAGCACATGTGAATAATTCTTCTTATAATTCGAATAAAAAAATTCAAAAATATTTTTTTTAAGGGTATGAACCGTTAATTGGGCATAAACGGATTTGTTGCTCAACAAAAAATTAAATAATTGTTCCTATTCTAAAAATACTATCACTCCAATAGGTAGTGTGATCAAAAAAATCTTAACATATATTAAATTCAAAAACTTGGAAAGGATTGATCATAGAGTTTTTAATGTTTTTTGTTTAATTAATAATATACTACAGATCAAAAATATAATTTTTATTCTTCTAACCAATATTTGTACACCTTTTTAGATAACTCTTACATTTGGGACTTGATAGTTGTTTCTGCCACTTTTTTGAAACATTTCGCCGTTTGAAAATCTTCGATATTTTGGATATTCTGGTTCAATATTTCTCCACTGGTTTTAGCTAAGGATAATTTAGAAAATTTACATCTTTTGGTAAAAAAACTATATAATTGTTTTGGTTCCACTCCAGGGTGTTCTTAGGTAGTAACATGATGCAAAATCGGACCAAAAATATGTAGATCCATTATGGTCTCTTATGAAAGGAAAAATAATTTTTTGCAAACAATTTTATGTGGATATTTCGGTATTTATATAGTCCATTGCAAAAAATAATTTTGCATTTTGCCGAACCAGAAATTCTTTAGAAATTTCGACCGTTTTTATGTCCAAAACTTATCTTCAACATATACTTGAGCTGTCAGTACATTAGTTCTGTCGTACATTTAACAACATGAGAATTTTTTTGATTTTAATTTCCGTGCCATGTTCTTGACTTCTAAATTTTTTGCAGCATTCCAGTCTTCAACATTTTGGACTCTATATGTTTTCAACTCCTCATTAGCATTTGTTTTTTTCTACCAAATAGCCTGAATACTGAGCTAACAGGGGTGATTTTTTACCATATGTGTTTCTAATACTTTTCGATACGCTTTCAATATCATGTGGACATTTTTTCTCCTAGAAACATGTTCCCTATCAATAGCCAAATTGTCCTGATAATATTTAATTCAAAACAGTTTGACAGCAGACATTTAATTCTTTCGCCAATTATTTGAAGGACCAATTTGGATTATTTAGTAATTTATAGCATATACATCTTTATTTTTCATGATGAATATGAAAAATAATAAATGACATATTTTTCAAAGATAACTAGACCGAAAGAAATTTTAAATATTCCATCGGAAAAAAGTTGTGGCGAAACGTATGTTAAGATTTTTTGATCGCACTTTTGAACAACAATTGCTTTGATTTTTATTTTTTAAATTTTCTTCTTTTTTTCATTCACTGAGAATTGATAGAAGAAAAAATTTTTCATGGTGGAATTTTTTTGTAGTAGCATTTTTGTTCGTCACAATAGGGGTGATTAATATTATTATTATTATTATTATTATTATTATTATTATTATTATTATTATTATTATTATTATAAATAGAAATTATTAATAATGATAATAGCCTTCGTTATTCAATTTAACCCAAAATATTTCATAGAAAATTTTTTTCCTGACCAATTTTAAAAATATCAGCAAAATCAGGTAATTAATGAAATCGTTTAATTAAAAAATGAAAAATCGGTTAATTAAAAAAAGTTTTTTTTGGGTCATCTGAATAGGCAATATCATGAATTCGATCACAATTGTGGTCGAATTCATTAAAAAAATAAAATAAAAAAATATCTGCCATTTATTAGCCGATTTTGCTGATATTCAATAGCGAAATACTCGAAAAATTTTGCGATCACTTAATGTTTATACTATATAGATGTTATCGGTAGGCTTTATAAATGCCATTTCAACCGAAAGACGCCCATAGAAAATTTATATTTTTACAACTTAATCACATCTATAAATTTTGTAAGTTATTATTCATTTTTTTTTTCTATGAATTATTAATAAGTACAGTTACTTATTAATAATTCATAGAAAAAGTAAAAAAAATATTTACAACAAAAAAATAATTTTTAAAAGCAATAAAAGTAAGTAATTTCACAATTATTTTTATGAGCGAAAATCGTAAAAAAATACAAATATATTAGACTAGCAAAAAAATTGTAACTTTAATGATATTTTCACATTTTTTTTTTTTAATTATTATTTTTTTACTAAAAAGGTAGAAAATAGTGTTTTTTTAGCAAGAGAAAAACGTTAATGATTTTTTCTTTTTATCTTTTGCCGGTTTCTTAAATATTTTCTTAAGAAAAGTTTTTAAAACATGTCACTCGAAATGTTAACTTTTTCATATTTCACATTAACATGTCACTTGATTTTAATAAATTATTTATTTATATAAGAATATAAATTTTGTTCACTTACCTAATCATTTAGTATTCATAAGAATCTTGAATTGAATTTACTCTCTAATTTATTTCAATTAAATTGGCCACACATTGTAAGTGTTTATATCACTATATTTTCTGCTGACGATTCTGCAAAATTAAAAATATTTATATGAATTGTCAATTGAAATTGAAAGCAGTAAATAAAATAATTGTTATTGTTTTTTTTCTTTTAATAAAAAAAAGTAATAATTAAACATAAGAACAGAAATAACTCAAAAATTTTATGAAAACAATTAAAGTAAATATTTGTTGAATAAAACAATAGAAATATTTGTCAAAAAAAAAAAATTTAAGAACTTATTTAGTTCTGTAGAAAAATTAATAGCTAACTGACACACACACACACAAACTGCATGCAAATATTTGCGTCAATATAAAAAATATACACGTAGCTATGAAAGTCTGTACTAGTTATTAAAAAAAATAATAATAATAATTCTGAGCTTCTATTAAACTTTATGTATGAGGACTCATCGCAAGGGGGAACAATTTTTTTCTAGACATTCTCTTACATTTGTTTTCCTATAAACCATTTTTGAAAAATAATCTTTATTGAGAATAAAATTTGAAAACTTTAATTGAAATTTATAAAAATTTCGCTCTATTTCAAATCATAATAAGTACATAATAATACAATTGTATTCATACTAAATATACTTTAATATTAAATATATGTATTTTATATTTATTTATTTCTTTTATTATTTAATGAATAATTTAATTAAATTATTACTTGTTTATTGTGTAATTTACGTGTAAGAAATATTAATGTTGCATTATAGTTTTTATTTATTAATTTATTTAATTTTTATAGATGAACTTCTACAAATTGTGATTCTTTTAATTAATCTTTTGTAATTTTCTTTTTTTCTTTTTAGTACATTTTGAGAAAAATTTTATGGATTCATGTTAAGTTTTTTAGTACAAGTGCCATGTTTTTTGTGAAGTAAATAAAATATTTGAAATTTATAAATAAAATGTAAAAAAAAAGTTATTATTTTCTTGTTTTTGTTTTTATAATTAATATTGACTAGTGCAGTCTCTGTTTGTTTGTTTGTTAATTTTAGATTTTATTTTACTATTTATTTATTTAATAATTGTTATTAATTCTACTTTATAATTGTGTAATTGTAACGTGTTACATTTAAGATTTTATTTTAATGAGTTTCAATTGTTTTCATTTATTCGTTCATGGGAGAAAAGTATTAAATATTTCTACAAAAGTTTTTCAGTATTTGTGATATTAAATGTTTGTATTTAGTTATTTAGTGCTATTGTATTGTATTTTATATATTTGGCAAAACATTTTTATTAAAATTAATATTTTAACTTAATAATATAATACAAAAAATTTATTTTATATTACATAAAATGTGATTTAATATGAATATCAACATAAATGGGATTTTTCTTTTTTTTCAAAGATGAATTGAATGTTTTATTTAGTAATTTAGTAATTGATAATTGCAAACTGTCATTTAAGTTTTCAAACAAATTGGTTCATAAGTATATTAATGAATTTTAAAGTGAAATGGAAAGTGAATTTGTATTAATGATATATTATATGCAATCTTTATGAATTTTTATCTAAAGTTTTACCACAACGATTTAAAAATATTTTCACAAGCCACATATTCTTTTGGCTTTTAACTTTCCCTAATGTAAATAACATCATGAATATTTTGAAAATGTTCATGATGAAAATGGAGATATTACATAATATCGTTTCGAGGTTAATTGTTGCACTAAAGATCTCGTCTTTAGTAGTCTTTAATATAGGTTTATTAAAAATTTGATTTATTCAATATTTTAAAATAAACTTCCTTTTTCTAAATTTTCAATTTTATGTAAATTATTATCGATTTACTTTTCTCAAAATGAAACATATTTGCTTACAAAGTTTTTTAATGAACACAGAAAAAATTAATTACGACTTCAATTACAAAATTGCTAATATTAATTAATTTTTAATTGATTTTGCTCCAATCATCAAAATGGTAATATTAATAAATACACTGTCCTGCAAACCCTACTTCTCTGAGTCCAACGGATTTATGGTCACAACCAGTGGAAGTAGCACAATTTCTCGGACTTGACCTCGATGCAGAACCCCCCGACTGAAAATTGTTAAAATGTTCTAACTGCTACAACAACAACGTTAATAACTACAGTAATTGATTTAACCCATATGGTCTCGATTAACGTTATAAAACTTGGTTTTTCTTTAACCCTATCATAACAGGGGTGATAACCCCATAAACTACATTTACTGTTCGAAAAATCGAACATTGGGACGATATGGGTTAATCATTACTTATTTTCTATAATGGAGGTAATAAGCTTAAAATTTTTGAAAATTGAATTTAATTTATTTTATTTTTATATTTTTATGGACAAATTTTACATTTTCCTTTATATTTTTTAAAGAACTGTCTATGTATTTAAAAAAATATATATTTTATTATATTATAAATAATATAATTATATTATTTATAATATAACGAATTATTTTTATAAATAAAAGCTAATTAAATATTTTATTACAAAATAATTTGAAATATTTGTTTTCTGTGAAATATGTACCTTAAAATATTTTCCAAACTTTTTTTTAATTTAAAAATGTTTGATCAATCTGAAATTTTCACTGTAGTAACTCATTTTTATCCCAAAAAGTATGCACCAAATAAAACACTTTTTCCCAAAATATATAAAAAGAATTTAATGTCAGAGTATTTTCATTTTAAAGTTAAGAAAATATTAACCTTGGTTACTGGTTTGAACAAAATTTGGTGAATATAGGTTACATACCTACACTTTTCTTTATACATATATTTTAATAAAAAGTATTTTTAGTGTATATTTTTAGGAGCAAAAAAAAGTCATTCCAGGTAAAATCGAAAAAATTCTTTAGTTTTTGGTAATTTTTAAACAACAATTCTAATGTTTTCATCAAATATAATAAGTTTAGAATTCATTGCATTTTTTGAGGTCTTTTATAGAATAAAATATAAAGGTAAGAAAATTTCATTAATTACATTCGGATAACACGAAAACCGGACAAAAATCTTGTCCTGAGATGAAACTACTCCAAGCAAGAGTGGAGCCATAATTGTGTTTACATGAGGTGCAGTCGGTTTCGGGAAACAGAGTGCAACTATCGCCAGTATTTTCACCTGTGGCATAGACTGAGAATATGCGGAAGGTAACTGTTGGACTTGGCAACCAAAGTGTTTGCTGGGACTTTTTTCTTTTATTTTTTTAGAAAATTGCTCATTTTTAATAAAGAACATTTTTGAAATGATACAAAATATTCTATGAAGTTTTGATTTAAAATAAGACTGAAATATTCAGTCTATGTCACGGAAATAAATATAACTAAAATGTTAAGAGTTAAAACTGCAAATCCAAGATGAATGTAATAAAAAATAAAAATGTGAACTTTAACCTTTACACACAAATTTTGACTCAACTTGTTTAGAAAAAGTTTTTCTTTATTTTGAAATTATTTTCAAAATATTCAAGACCAGAAAATAAAAAAAAACATCATCAATTATTTACAAAAAATTTTTGAAAAATAAATGCAAGATTTAGAATTCCTCAATTACAAAATTAATTATTCCCCAAAAAATGTCAAAACAATTTCAAATGTTAATCTTAAATAAAACGAAAAAAATTTCAAAATAATACTATTAATGGATATTTATACAGTTCTAAGGCCATTTTGGATTTAAATACAAAATTTTCTTGTTTCTTTTTGTTTATGGAAGAAATAATAAAAATTCTTTTAAATCCAAATTTAAATTTATTGTTTTATGATTTAGTTTTTGTTTAATACATATAACGTTGAATATATTTAAAAATTTAAATTTTGTGGGACGGGTATTTGGCGCAACAATTTGAAAAAAGGCACGATTGTGTAAAGATTATTTATTTTGTTTTGTTTTAACATATTTTTTTCTTACTTTTGATCGTATTTGATTGAGTTGCTATTTAAGGATGTAATTTTTTTTTTATTATGTTGGCTTTATTAAAACTACTACCATATTGTAATTTAATATTTTTGTGGTTATTTGATTTGATTTCTTTTACTGAAGGCATAATTGTGAGTTTAAGACGACAAAAATTCCATATATTATATAAATTCAAATTTAGTTTTGTATTTATTTGATCTAAATTTATATAGAATAATACATATTTATAATAAATACTATTATTTATTATTTATTTAGTGGATGATGGTAAGGCATTTAATAATTATATATGTATTTATAATTGTAAGTATTACTATCAAATTGGATCTGATCTGTTATGGATTTTAAAATTATTTGATAGCATACAAACAGTTATTATTTATTCAACGAACTAAAAAAATTTCCAAGTTATCAACTCATAGTTAAACAAAATAAATTTATATAAATTTGTTTTAAATTAAAAAAATATATAAGATTTTATGTTTTTTCTTTTTTTTGTTTGTTTTATTTTTGGATTTTAAAAATTTTAATGGCACTATATTTAGGCGAGCTTTCGAAAAGCTTAGATTATAATCATTCTAATACGTATTCAGAGCAAACATCTAAAATTGTATTCTATTCAGAATGATTATTTAAAGTTAACATAATGCACATATGGTGAAATTGCTCTTAAAAAAAACTAAAGTCGTTTTTTTTTTCTATAATTTTATAAGATTTTGTTTTATAAAATATAGATATATATACGACTTTAGTTTTGAGTATGCATATTTTAACTAAGAAAATTATAAGAGAGAGTATTTAGAAAAAAATAATAAATTAAATAATAAAATTTAAATAAATAATAAATAGATTTATTTGTAATTATTTTGACATTTGGGAATAATATTTTTTTGTTTAGATTAATTATCTATTCAGGGTCAACAAATTGTTGAAATTTTTATTAATATTGAAAAGATTATAGTTCAGAACTAAATTTTGACAAAAGAAATACGAATTGTTTAAAGAAGAAAAATGTTAATTGTTTCTTGTGTGTTGGATATTAGAAGCCCATATTAGATTCAGAAGAGATTGGATTTTTTTAACTAATTTATTTAGTCAAGTCTTATGTATTAAAGTTAAATAAAAATAAGTATAAAGCTTTAAAATAATACGTCACAACTATCTCAAATAAGGCATATATAAATATACTCCTAGTAGAAAAATTTCATATTTAATGCATTGTTTAGAAACACAATACTTCATAGAATATTAATAAAAAAAAGTCATTTAAATTTCTGTATAAAATGTTAGAGAAAATATCATTTAACTTTATTTGCTAATTGTTCATAACATAATGACTTATGACACGATTTAAAATTATTTAACAAAGTTAATTTCTTTCTTAAAAGAGTCATCACATATTTTAAGGAGCATCTAATAATAGATGACTGATTTAACATTTATGTAAACAATGTTATTGCAATGAAAACTTAACAGTTTACATAAAGGTAAAACATTTTTAGACTGAAAAAATAGTTTCAGATATTTTTAACCTCAAAGTTATTAAGGGCCGCAAAAGATAAAAAATTTATTCAGAAATAATTGAATCAGGTTGCTTCAATTTGATATTTTCTAGATCTAGATGATCACTCTTTTAAAGAAGTATAAACATATTTCAATCTGCTAAATAAAGCATCCGAAATGTATTAAATTTCAATAAAAAGTTAATATTGAAAGTGTAAAAAAAGCTTTCAAGAATAGTCTAAGTACACTCAGCATTAAAAAAAAATTATAGAAATATCTACTCTATTTTGAGATATTGGCAAGAAAGAAATCAAGTTACGACAGACACTAAATTTATATTATACTTGTCTCATTACTTTCTTGTTTAATTATCTATATCTTATATTTAACTGGTTGACAGCGAGACAACATTAGATCGACTCAGAATGTTACAAGGACCTAGAATACAAATAAGTACATACTTTATAGCATTTTCGAGGAATAATTCGAAATGTTACACAGGGGATGGCAATTCCAATATATACGTCTATTTTGAAGGGAGTATAAACAAATATACGTTTGCTTAAATTTGTAAAATCCTTCTCGATAAGTCCGCATATTTGATTACTAAGTTATAGTGAAGAATTTAATGGTATTCAATTTTATTACATAATAATAGACTTATAATATGAGACATATTTTTCCGTAAAGAAATATTACATTCAATCCTTTTTTTAGGCGATAGATGCGTTTATAGAATTTTCATACAAAATTGGTAGATTGGTTCAAATTTAATCAAAATTAGTGTAATAAAATTTATCAAAAATCTAAATAATTATTATTTCGTTAATATATACCGTAACTTATCAAATCTAAAAAAATAATAATAAATACTCTAAAAGATATAAAAGGTTACTAGTTAATAATAGGGATACTCATTTACTATAAAACCCAATAAATTTGATTAAAACCCTATATATTAAATCGGGCTCTAACTGTGAAAATGTCTTAAGAGCAGAAGACAAGACTTTCCAACATGCATAGATATGGTATGGAAAATGTTATTTAAGATATAATTAATATCTCCATGTAAATGATTCTGAATCATAGATTTTCTTCATTAAAACATTTTGCCAGTTAGAGCTGCTTATATTTCAAAGAAATTTATTTATATTAAAGAAAATGTTTTCAACATACCAAAGTTTCTTTCTGGCTTAACTGCTAATCATTTGCACTAATTATTTAATACTGGTTTCTAAATTTCCTTTTTTCAAAAGTATTTCATAGTATATAAAATTTTTGCAGAATTAAACAGCTCAACACTTGTAAACAAACCAATCTCAGTATTGAAAATATAATTTATATCCAGTTGATGGTTGTCCTGTAGAATTAATAAATTTAAAATTTATTAGAATGAAGTAAATATTCATTTTGGAATAAAATATTTCGTTAACTGAAATGTTAATTGAAATAATATAATAAGGAAATTTTTTACATTTACAAAAACTGGTCGTTTTCCAATCAAATCAGTTTTCAACATTAATTTTTGCAGCAATATTTTACTTTTTTAGATTTGTTTTTGAAAAAAGTTTTCTATTATATTAGCATTTCAGGCAGCTTTTCATAATTTGTGTTTATATTTTTGTAATAAGAAATCATTTACTCAAATAAAATTATGAAATTCTTAGGACAACATAGAATATTTTTTAAATCATTTATTTTTTGAGTAAACAATTTTTCACAACAGAATTTGCAAAGTAAAATTATTAGAAAACAATATTTTCTTTAAAATTACAAAGTAATTTTTCAGAAAATTTTGAACTTTTTTATTTAGAAAATATAAAATAACTAATTTCAATGAAATATAAAGAATTTTGCAATAAAATATAATAGAAAGTGATTAAAATCGTTTTCTATCACATATCTGTATATTAATATGGAACAAATATGAATAAGTACCTATTATTTTGATTATTTGATTTTTGAGTCAAATAGATGGATTATTTTTAATATTATATTGTGAACCAATAAGTTTAAATGTAGAAAATATTTACATAAAACAAATTATATATCGATTTTTTAAAACTGAATACATAATTTGTTTCATATGGAAACGTTGCTTTTAAATGAATAAAAACATTGACGATTTTCTAAAAAAATGAAATCGTCAAGTAGTTTCACATTAACATATATTTCATAATAATAATTGTTAAACAATTATTCAGGTATGTCACAGACATTTTTTGGAAGTGAAAATTTCGACTATAGTCGATTTCGTAACGTTTTAATTTTGCTTCTTCATCTGAAATACGTTTTCATAAATTCGAAAAATATTAAAAATTTCCTTTTTTAGAAAAAAATGGGTATTTTTACACAAGCATCCGAAAACGTTTTATTTTTATTTTTCAATCAAAATAAATATCTTTAATGTTCAAAATATTTTTTCATTTGTTGAAAAATAATATGAGAGGGATTCTTATTTTTTAATATAAATATCCGTCATGATGAAAAAAAATCCAATCCCAGGAAAATTTTATTAGTTCTACAACTAGTTCCAGAACCCATGAAAATAGTCTGTACTTGTTCTACTTTGGCGTTACGATCAATGATTTTTGTTTGAAATTGTCACCTCCAGAACTAGTTCTGAGGAAGTGTTAGCTAGCCAGCATCCATTCTATGGAACGGTTATAGAACTAGTACTTTAATTTATGATTTTTGTTCGAAATTGTCACATTCAAAATAAGTTTTTAATTTTTTATTGTAATGAAATTTTATATACAAGTTTTTTTTAACAGTTCTAGACAGTCATTCGAGAAGAATTAATTTATTCTCAGAAGTGATATAGAATTAGTTATTAAGCACTAGTTCTTTAAAATGTTAAACGAATTTAGAACCACAAAAAGATTCTAGACCATTGGTGTCAGAATAGTTTGTGATATCACTAGTTCTATGTATGATATAAAAGAACCTGAAGTGGTTTTGATTACACCAGTTCTAGAACTAATGATTTCACAACATGTTCTAAATTTTTTCCTGGGATGATTGTTTTTTTTTTTTTCATACTTTTGTTTTGTTTCAAAAATATTTTCTATTTAATAAAACTGTTCTTTAATTTTTTTCATCCAATGAAAAAATTTGAAAATAATTTAAATCGTATCACAAACGATTTTTATATTTTTTATTTCGATCATGATGAAAAAAAAAAAAATAAATTATTGATAAAAATAAAGAAATTATGATGGATATTTATTATTTTTTTAAACATTAAAGTTTGTTTTTCGATTGAAATAAAAATAAAAAGATTGTTTTTTAGTATTAAAATCCGGTGTCTGTTTCTACATTAAAGCCAATTGATTAATGAAATAAAATATATAAAAAAACGAATTGGAAATAAATATTTCAAATAAAATTGAAACATTTTGTTACTTTACTGTTAATTTAAAAATATACTTAAATTTCGTTTTCTGTTTAATGTAGATTTTTTTTAAATAAAATAATAGATTTAATATAAATTGTTTGTTTACATTATTTTTTAAAGGATTCTTGCATTAAAATGTGATGAAAATATCTCATTTTATGTGGAAGCGATTATATTTGTTTTCTGTAGAAGCTAAATATGATTTCATTTTCACTTTCATACGAAATTGTGTTCTGTGACATACCTGATTATCCTTTTTAAAAATCATATGATATTTTTGCCGTTATAAGAATTTTATAACTGCTTAAAAATATAACGTATAATAATAACAAAAAGAATTTTGCATAAAATAAATAAAATATATCTAATAAGTTTTGTTTAAATAACAACTTAAAGGAAATGCATCATTACGTAGACATAATTTCTTCATCATTAATGACAGTTAAAATACAATATCATACATTCACATTTATAAACGCATTTAAAAAAAAAAAGTTTTTAAATATAAAATTATTATTAAATACATATGAATATATAATTTTTTTTTATAATTGTTTATTTTTTACTTGTTAATTTTGGATTTATTTATTTTTTCTTTTCACTATACAACAACTAATTCAAAATCAGTCAGTTTTATGATTAAAAAAATATATATATATTAAAGAAATTATACAAAGTTGGAAAAAACAAAACAGAAATACCATTAAAAAAAAAAAAGTATTTTATGTATTTTAAAAAAATAACACTTAAAATTAAAATAAAAAATAATAAAGAGAAAAAACTTTAACAATTTTTTTTTATATAAAAATAATTATTAATTAAAAGTAATAATTAAACTAAAAAAGGCAACTAAAAATTTTATACAATAAAAATTAAAATAAAAACAAAAAGAGTTATTAGAAGAAATAAACTTATAATGAATTAAAATACATATTAAATGTTAATTTGGGTTTTGTTTTTCTGAAAATCGTAAGTAAGTAACTTAATAGACTATTTTGTTTTTCATTTTGTTAAATGTTAAAATTACTACTAATGCTATGTTTGTGGTATTTTTTGTTAATTTTATAAATTAATACATAAATTATTTACGTTTTTATTTTTCTTATTATTATTTCTTCTCTTCTTCTTTTTTTTTTTTTTTTTTGCTGTTGGTTTGTTTGTTTGGACAGGGTAGTATAATTTCTATTTTTTCGCTAAGTTTTTTTTTTTTTTTGTTTTGTGTGTTTAAATTTATATTTGGTAGAGCTTAAATATTAAGAATTCTAAAAACTAATTTAATTTAGTTTAAATTTAATTTAAAATAATTAAAATATTTTGTTATGTTTATTAATTATAATTATTATATTAATTAATTTTATTTCTTTTTGGCCGCTTTTTTCTCCGCCTTGCGTATGGCCTTTTCACGTTCTCTACGTTCACGTTCCTGATCTTTACGTTCCTTTTCAATGCTGGCCTTGAGATCTTTGAGTCGTCGTTTTAAACGATGTTTATCGTCGCCGGTAACACCCAGCGTTTTCAAATCTTTTGAATCTAAAGATAACAAAGCGCCACCTTCAACATTGTGTTCTTTGAAAACGGGTATATAACGTTCCATTTCAATGCCCAAAAGCCAATGACCCACCTGAGAAATTGAAAAAAAAAAAAACGAACATAAATATAATTGTTTTAAGATTAAAAAGACTAATGCTACTTACTTGCTCTTTGGTCCATTCATGTACTGGCCCTCCTTTATAGTTATAAGCTGCTGCTGCCTTACGTTCCGAAAAACTTGAACTAGAGCCGGATAAATCTAATCCTCTGCTAGGTGAATAGCCGGGTGAAGAACAGCCCGAAGACATGCTCGTTGGCGAGGGAGGACCATTGCTATGAGTCGAAGTTTGCTGTTGCCATGGTACTGTACCAGGCGGAGATAAAGATTGAGGAATAACTTGTTTAACTTCATTTACAAATAAAATATTTGCACAATGTTAGCAGTTGTTAAAGCATTTTAAATATGTAGGCAATTTTAACCATTTTTGTTAGTTAAGAATTTACCAGTATCATTTTCAATTATATTAAAATTTTGTTTAAGGCAAGCATGTATAAAAATATTACAAGAAGATAGTAAATAATTTGTTTGTTTTTTTTTTCCAAAAGAAAGAAAAAAAAAAAAAAAAAGAATACAAAAAGTAAAGAAATAGAAGAAAGAAGAAAGATATTTATATGTAATGTTTAACTATAACACACCTTTTTTATCTTTGTTTTTAAATATGTATATATATAATATAAAAGCTATATAATACTAATAAGTATATATAATGTATATGTATAAATATTTATATAGGTATAAGTATATATTTATTTAAATATGATTAAAATTAACAACATTAATTAAAATAAAATAAAAAAAATATATATTAACAAAAATTTAACCAACCCCAAAGACAAAAAAAAAACATAACTTTTGTTTTTGGTTAATAATGAAAATTATGTTTTTTTTTTTCTCTTTCATCTAAACTTTGTTTTCTTGTTTGCAGGCATTATAGGACAAATTACAACAACACCAATAAAATTTTTGTTTAAGTTTAAAATTAAAATAATAATTAACAAAAGAGATAATTGTTAAAGGAATTTGGTTATTTTTTTTTTCAAATTTGTTAGTTTCATTATTTTTAATACATAAGGGATTTGTGTTTTATTATTTTTGTTGTTGTGATTTTTTTAAAAGGATTTTTGTTTTTTTAATTAAAGTGATTGTTTTATTTTTTGATTTTAAATTATGTATTTAATTAGTATGATGTGTCACCTTTTGGTTGAGCCTCATTTACAGCTTGTCGTATTTCATTTATTAAAGTTTTACAGTTTATAGCTGCCACAGATTGTGATTTATTTATTTCGGTATAATCATCGCTGGAATGTCGTGATGATCCATCACCCAGACGTCTGTAATGAAGATAATATAAGAAATTGAATATTTTCTATAGGTTTCAATATGTATAATATTTTTAAATTAAAAAATAATTCCTTTAATTATAAAACAATAATAATTTTAATTTCTATAGAAAAAAATCTTCGAAAAAAATATTTATTGGAATTTTAAAATTTCAGAGTTGCGACTAATTATGCAAATTATTTGCTACAGTCGGCTTTTTAAGTAACGAAATAAACATCAAACAATGTTTTGCAAATTTGAATTCAATTTAAGTATTCTAACTATTTTCAGTAATTTATTAATTATAAAAATATTTTAAAATGTTTTGGAATTCTGATTTTGAAAATATAATTATGATTTTTTTTTTAAAGATTATTTTTTAATTTAGAAATTTTTTTAAACTACTATTTAAATTCAAACTGATTTTTAATTCTTTTAGAAAAAATTTTCAATTATTGAACTCTAATAAATGAAATCAAAGAATTATTTTAACTGAAAGTAGCAATATTTTTTAAGGAAAAGTATAATTCCAAATTAATGCAACATACTTTTCTTAAATTTCCTCTATAAAATCCTTAACAAATAAACATTTATTTTATTTAGAGTATTAATAAAATTCATCTTACCTTTCTCTCTCCGTTAATGCTTGATTTAATTGTTCCGTAAATGATGTCGGTGGCAATTTACCACTTATAATTGCACCCGTTGGACCAACACGTCGTCGACTCGGATACATCCAATTCTCCGATGATTGTTCGTTTTCCGATAGTTTATCGTTCGATCCTAAAATGGAATCATATGAACTATTGAGATCACGGCTGCTAGTACCGAATGTGGTCATGCCACCACGATGAAAATCATTAGGACTAGACGTTTCAATACCGGGTGAGCCCAGACTATTTTTAAATAATGCCGGCAAGCCGGTATGTGAAGCAGATGATGACGTACTCTTATTATGATCCTTATGAACTTGAGCATACAATTGATTAATTTGTTGTTCTCTAGAATTAACTGATGATGATGTTGTTGATGATGATGATGTGGAATTAAGTAAAATGGCGGTTGTTGTACCAGCAATAATACCACTATTTGTATTATTACTAATACCACTATTAACGATAACACCACTACCACCACCACCACCACCGACTATTCCTATGCCAACATTACCGCCACCATTAATACTATTACTAAGACAATTATTACTGTTATTATTACTGTTACTAAGATTGTTACTGTTATTGTGATGATGACCGTTACTAATGATATTGTTGTGTTGTTGTTGTTGTTGATGTTGTAGGTGTTGCTGTTGTTGGAGCTGATGCAAACCATTTAAAATATTTAGTTCATGTGTTGTAGACGAGGAATTAGAGTTATTAAGATGATTAAGATGACTACTATTTAGCATTAGGCCAGCAGCTGTTTGCTCATCTTCACTATCATCGAGTGCACAATCAGAGCTACTGTTGCTCAATGTGCGCTTAGATAAATTGTTAGTACTGTTGGCGGCTGCTATGGTGACCGCTGTAGTGGCATTTGATGCACTCGAACTTGTATTGGAATTATTGACAGATGGCAATTGGCGATTAGCTAAACCACCACGGGAAGCTAGTTTTAGTTTTTGTTTATTTTTTATGATTTTTTTTTTTTATAATGTTAACATTTTATGCAAGTGTATGTAGTATAAATTGTTTGATTTGATTTTGATTTCAAGCAGCAACAGCATTAATGAATTTTCATTTGTTGGGTTATGTTTTAAAAAAGTAGGCGTGGCATTATATATATATGGGCGAGTATTTCAAAAAGATGATGATTTTGTTTTTGATGATGATTGTTTAGAATTTTGTTTATAATATTGATTTTTTTTTATTGGGCATTATGATTTACAAAAACAAGTAACGTAACGTAACGTAAATTTTGATAATTTATTATTGGACAGCACAGTACGTACACATGACACAAGTTTTATTTTATTTAAATATTTTTCGAACAACATTTACAGTACAACAGCAGCGCATAAATTATGTATATTTTAAATAGAAATAGTTGTTTTGGAAAAATAAATGAGTTTTTGTATTTTTGTTTTATTTTTTTACATAAAAAAAGAAAAATAAAATAAAAAATACAATTTCTTAAGTTTTGTTGTTTAAACGTTGTTTTTACAAGGAAATTAAAAGAAATAAACACAGAAGTTTATAAACCAAAAAGTTGGATTTTAAACAAATAAAACAGAAACATATTTAAGGAATTTGTGTAGTTTTTTTTTAATATAGAAAGGATTTAGTAAAAATACAAAGCAGTGCTTATACATATGAAAAAGGTGCTTAGGAAATGAACACAGAATAAACTTGTGCAAAATTGTAAGTACATGGGAAAGTAGCGAGAGAAAAGAAATAAATGGTGATAATGATTTAAAAACAATTTCAATTTTAAATTAAGGAAGTATTAGTTTTTGTTTGTTTATTTAAAACTGAAATCATTATTTAAAAGTATGAAAAGGGTAAATGACTTTATTAAACAATTTTCAATTTATGAAAATTTTATAAAAAATTTGTAAAAATAAGATGTTAATAAATTTAAAAATATATATTTGATCTGTTTCAATTAATTTTTAAAATTTCACTTTGACGAATTTTTCTAGTCACCATTTATTTCTTACACTCGTATCATTTGTTTTTTCTCAATTAACAATAAAAAATTTTAAAATGCAAAGCAAAGGTAGTTAAAAAGGAGGAAACGAAATTCAAGTTTGATATTTTTTTGGGAAGAAAAGAAAATTCAACACATACACACGCACATAAATTATTTTCACTTACCCAAATCTATTTTTGTTTTATTAGCCGAATTATCCAGTAATTCATGTTGTGGCACAGCAGCATCCAATTCATCTTTAACCGGATTCTTACGTTCCACCGTTGCAGTCTTAACTCCCTCACCATCTGGTGATAAATCTGATATTTCTGTATCTGACAGTTCAGTTTCTAATTTCTGGAATAATGGTTTTGGTGGTGCTTTACGCATCATTTGTGGTGTTAGTTTTAGTGTGGCACTGTCATAGGGTAGGCCCACAGGGAAACCACCCTTACGTTGTGTCTCCTGAAGTTCATGTTCCAAGTTAATGACACGATCTTTTAGTTTCTTGACTAAAGCATTATATTCGGTATCTTTTTCTTGTAATAATTGTTGATAGAATTCTTCACGATGGCACATGTCCACTTCACGTTGTTGGTATTCGCGCACTAAACGCTTAGCTTTGTTGTATTTCTTGTCCAGGGCCATGTATTGAGCCTGAGACTGTTGCAGCATGTTTTGTAGATTAGCAGCCTCTTTTTTAATATTGACCAGTTCACGTTCGCTTTGTCGCAAACGTTCACTGAGTAGTTCATTTTCATTGCCGGTTGTTTCGAGTTTGACGAGCTGAATGTTAAAGAAAAGAAATTATTTTAATGTTAATAACAATTAAGTAGTAATAATAATAAATAAGTAGTAAAAAAAGTAAAACTTTATACAAAATAAAAATTTTGAAAGTAAAATAATTTTAAAAAATAGAATTAAAATAAAACATATAAAATAATAAGCCACCCACCTTGCGTTTAAGGGTATCTATTAAGTCGTCTTTTAAAAGACAACTCATTTCGCTCTAAAAAAAATAAATAAAACAAATAAAATAAATAATATAAAAATATTAAAAAACAAATTAAAAAATAATAAATAAATATTTATATATAAAAGAAGATCACCGATTCTGACGGGAATGCTTCTGTTTTAATTTTAAAGAGTGTTGTTTCTTAGATTTTTGTATTTTGTGTTCTTTATTCGATTGAACTTATCTATTTTTTATTCCAATTAATTAATTTTTCTTTTTAAGTTGACTATCAAATCGTTTAGACTTTAGTATTTTTATGACCATGGTACATTTTAGAATGAAAAATGATTGACCAATTTGGAAGGATGCTAATCATTACAAAATCTGCACAGCAAAACTGATTTCAAATAATGTTTTTGAGATTTAGAGCGTATTACTTCTAATGCCTTTCAAGAGCATCAAAAAAACTAATATGTTTTATATTAGTTTATATATATTTTAAATATTTTTGTGAGCAAAAGTTTGATAAAGGTAAAATTAATATTTCTCTTTGTCGTATTAAATAGTGAACTTTAACGTATAATTTAAATACAAATCCTGAGAATAAGCAAGAAAATAAAATAAAAATTAAACAAAAATTTAATTACATTTCATTAAAAAGGAAAAAAAAACATATAACGAGATACAAAATTCAATTGAAAATATTACAAAACTAAAACTAAAAACAATGTTTTTACAAAATTTTTAATATAAAAAATCATTTACCGCTTTATGCTGTTAAACAAACATCAAATAAAATTCCATTTAACAAGAAAGCAATAGAAAAAATTTGAAAATGAAGATTTATTTAATTTTTTTAATAGTTTCTACACGAAAGAATTCAAAACATACCTCTTGTAGTAGTCTCTTAAGAGACTCTACCTCTTGTGAATGTGTAGCTTCGACCTCCATGGGGTGTTCGACTTGTACGGGACTGGTGGGTCCCTCGCAAACACTAGAATTAGCCGAAACGGGTTGGGTAGAATCTTCAGAGTAATCCAAAGTACGCCTGAGATATTCTTCTTGTTGTCTATAATTAATTTTAATTAAATATTTATATTTTTGTAAATACATACTTTTAATTTTCTTATAAAAAACAAAAATACCTTTTTAATCTTTCTTCTTTTTCCTTATCCGCCTGCAAACTCAAACGTATCAGTTGAGCTACTTCACTATTTTCTGGATCTCTTTCACGTCCTATTTGAAATTTGACTAGACCTGATGTATTACGTAATACGGATGCTGCATATGCTTGCGTTACGCCAACTAAACTTTTGCCATCCACTTCGATGATTTGATCATTGACCTGAGCAAATTTTTAAGTTTTAATTGAAGTTTTAGTTATGTTTTTTTGTGTAAACATTGAACTTCAGAAATCTTAAAACTTGAAAATTTCAACTCACCTGTATGCGTCCGTCGCGTGCTGCTGCACCATTGTCGGTTATGGTTTTTACGAATATGCCTAATTTCTCTAGACCAGCATCGGCTCCAACGCCCATGCCAATAATGCTAAGACCTAAACCCTCTGGACCTTTCATAAGTTCAACGGGAAAAACGTGCATTTTTTCGACACGTTTCTCCAGTTCGTATTCCGCAGAAGCGGCAACAGGATCGACATCTTCATTGCGACGATCATAGTCGTTGACAGAGAATGTGGAAAAGACTTGTATTGGTCCCGAGCTAAAGCGAACTTTGGGATTTTTCTTGACCGGTATGGGTGGATAAGAGAGTTCATCGTCATCAAAGTCTAGGAGACCTGGATAAAGAAAGGAGATTATAAAAAAAAATTATTAAGATAAACAAAAAAAATCACAACAATTTCGTAAGAGGCATTCATTTGAACTTGAGCAGCAATTTAGATTTATAGTAATGATCTTAAATGTATGATTCATTTTTATTCGAGAGTAACTTATGAGGCGATATTCTCAACTATCCATTTCTAATTTTTTAGTATGAGTTAATGAATCTTTAAAGATCGATGAAAATTACTTCTGCAAATTCGATTTCTAAGATCATCGTAACCATCAGAGTTGATATAAAATATATCTTCAATTTGTGGCAGTAATGATCAATTACTTTATTTATAAAATTACTTTTGCAATATTTTTTATTTTTATTTACTTACTTATTAAATCGTTTATATATTTTTATTTTTAACTTACCGGGTACTTCCATCCAAAAGTTGCCATCTTCAAAGTAATGTACACCCGATTCGACATAAACTTCTTTACTTCGCACCGGTGGATATTCTGGAATATAAAATTGTGAATCGTCTAACTCAGTGGCTGTATTCAATGACGAATGTTGCTCATTATCGGCCAATGAATAGGTGGAATTATGTTTACTCGATATAATACTATCATCAATTGTTGTCGTTTGATTAAATGTAGCATCCGATTGTGTGGATTCAACCGAAACAATTGATTCATGCAATGATTCTGCTGTTGTTGTTGACGTGACAGTGGTATTATTTTGTAATGTTGAATTAACAGTGGAATCTTGTATAAATGTACGATTCAACAATGATGTTGGTGAAGAAGAATCCTGTTGTTGATCATATTTATCGGGAGAATAATAATGATTTTTTTGCTGCTGTTCGTTTTGTGCAGTTATATAGATAGTAGTACTATCATTGGCCTCATCATAGGTGGTCTCTACTTTTGAAGCTGTGGTTACTACAACCACATCATTGGCAAGTATAGAGGATGAAGATGATGATGATGCTGAAGAATTGGATTCAACGGAATGTTTATCCTTAGAAGAGTGTTGTGATGATGAAATTAATAAATTTTCTAAACTACGTTTTGGAGCCTCTAAAACATCACGCAACCATTCTGGTTCATCGTCATCGGTTTTTATTGTTGTTGCTGCTGTTGCAGTTACTGGTACTATGGATGTTTTTGTTACATTAGTAGTTGTGGTATTTGTTTCCTGTTTCTCCTCTTTTAAAGCTGTAGAGGATGTTGTTGTAAATGTTGAATTAATACAAACAGAAGTGGCGCCATAACCCACAATATCTACATCTTCAATATCGTCATCATCCTCGTTATCACCAATGTCATCATCAACAATATTATCATCATTATCAGCTAGTGACGAAGCTGTTGTTGTTGTTTGGACATTTATTATAGTATTGTTGATGATATGTTGTTGTTGTTGCTTTTGGTTTATTGAAATATTTTCTTGTTTACTATTGTATATGAGTTCCCCTAAATTATTTGTATCTTTTTCTGTATCCGTTTGTATTTCCTGCTGTTCATATTCTTCTTCTAGTTGTTTGTGTTGCTCCTGTTGTTTGTGACTTTCTGCTGGTGGCGATGGTGTTTGTGGCGTTACTTCCTCTATGAGATTCTTAATGCTAGTGGGTGATTTAGCTGTGGCTACAACCGCAGCTACAGCAACACCAACTGTTGGCGCTGCTGATAATATTTGTTCAACTTCTTTGGCTTGTTCGTCAGATAAAAGTGATTGTTGTCTAAAAAAAATAGAGTACAAGAGAATTGTAGAAAAATTATTGTTATCTTTACAAATGAAATAAAAAAGTAAGTTTTATTTATTTCTTTTTTCTTTGAAGAAAAGTGTAGTTTAAGCTTTGATTTACATAAAAACGTAAATATGTCACTAAATATAAAAGAAATTAATAGCTGTTAGTTTATTTTTGGTAAATATGTTAGTATAATTTATTTTAAATTAAAATTTATTGCTTGAAATAATTTACGAATGATATTCTGTATATAGTCCTAATAATTACAAACAAAAATAAGGCCCTAGTTTAAAAAAAAAACTTAAATTAGTTTAGAATAAAAAAGTTATATTAAATTTATTGGGTATTTTTATTACAAATTTATCCAAAATTTATTTTTTAATTAATTCCTATTGCAATATTGTCTGACATTCTATACTGAGGCCTTTTGCAAAATTAATGGCAATAACTACGAAGTGCCGTGTAAAAATAAGTAAAACTGTTAATTGTCCAATTTTTTGATACGGCTTTACCACACATATTCCATTTCAGCGTGTTACTTTTAATTTAATTTATTTAGTCGATTTCTTAATGAATTCCTATTTTAATAACATTGCGACATTCTACAGTGTGGCCTTTTGCAAAATAAATTACAATAAATACGGTGTGTCGATTAATATATTTCAAATAAGTATATCTGTCCTTAACCAATCATTTTTTTACGGCTTTATCACATACCATCTCACTGCATTACCAAAAATGATGGGAAAATACAGATTTCGTTTTAGAGTGTTCTTTAATTTAGTACAATTTTTAATTAATTCCTATTGGAATAAAATAATTTTATTGTCTGAAATTCTACAGTGGAGCATTTTGTAATATAAACGGCAATAAAAACAGAAAGTGTACAGTATATACATTTCAAACATGTAAAACTGCAATTGTCAAATATTTTGTTAAACGGCTTTATCACACACATTACTTTACTGCATTACCAAAAATGGAAGTAAATAAACCGATTTCATTTTAGTGTGTTGCTTAATTTTAATTTTTATATCATTTCAAAAGGAATTTGTGTCTTGTTTAAAACTGTATATAAAATATTTCAATATTTTATCATTTATAGAAGAATTTTGTTAAAGTTAACAAAAAAATATCTTGTAAATTTGAATCCGAAAATATTTGAAACGGTTATTGCTATCAGAATCTTATATATGAAATGATTAATAGTAAGAAAAATGCAAATTTCAGACAAATATTATTTTACTATATATTTTGTAAGGTCAAATATTTAATTTAACAAAATTTTGAGTTGTTACAATTTTTTCAAAAACTTTAAAACCCTATTGTTTTATTTAATCTAAGTTAAAAAAATGTATTAAATTAGTGATCAACATTTTAAACTTAAACTGTTGTTTAAAATTCGTTTAAAAATATAAGTTATTAAATGGTTTAGAACTCTACTATCAAAAGTATCTTTTTTTAATATTATCAGTTTGTAATATTTTAATTTTTCACATACTTTAAATAAAAATATTAATTGTTAGTTAATTATACTCTAAGCAACTTAAAATTAAAAACACCAACACCAATAATAAAAACAACAACTAAAATAAAATAAAAAAAATGAAAATTATAATTTAAACAAACCTTATTTTGCTTTCCAAAATTCTACATGGAATCATAAACAATTTAAATATAGATGATCAACAAATAATTACAAAAAAACAGCAAGCAGCAGCAACAATAATACGTTTTTTTTAATAGTATGAGAACAACAGAGAGCACGTTCAATGGCAGGAAACGTAAAACACATACACATATCCGTACAATCAATACATTTTTAACAACACAACATAAACAAAAGTAAATGAAGTGAGACGAAATGGCATATAAATTTATACACATACAACACCCAATACACATAATACCAAAAAAAAGGTAAAATTGTATTGGAAAAAAAGAGTATGAGTATAAAATTTGCCAAATAGTTAAGAGAAAAAAAATTATTGATAGTTGTTGTGTTGTATAGTGTTGATGTTGTTTTTATTACGATATAAAACAAAAACAAATGAAGTAAACAAAATAAATTGCAAGACAAATACACAAACAGGCAATAATAAACAAAATGCAAACGTACACACACGCACGCACGCAAAGTAAAGGAAACATTATGTATGTGTGTGTGTGTTTGAGTAAGATAGAGACAAACACGTACATATAGCAAGTAGGCAAGCATTTTGTAGCATGAAAATAATAATTGAAAAAAGTAAAAAAGAAAAAATGATAATTAATTATATTAAAAAAATAATAATAAAATATTAATAAATTAAATTAATAAAATAAAAGAAAAAAACATGCAACAACTAAAATATATAGAAAAATTATGTAAAACAATAAATATTTTTTAATAATATATTGCAGAAAAAATGCACAAATAAATTAAATTTATTAATATAAATTAAATAAAAAATATACTATAAATATGGACTAATTGTGTAATTTATCATTTTATTGTATAGAGGACGAGACATATATTAAAACTAAATAATAATATTTGTTTTTAGATTTATGTCAATAACAGTGTTGTACATAAAAAAGCAAAGGTATTGCAAAGGATTTGTTTTACTAATTTTTAAATAATTATTAATATTGATAATATAAACTAAATAAACTAAAAGTCGATTTAATAATTAATTCTCTACTCTATACTATAGATTATGCTATAGCATAGTCTACAGCCTTTGATATAGCCTGCTTTAATCTATAACGTATTTCATTGTTTATCATGTGAATTTGATAGCAAAGTTTATACTATATAGTACATAGTCTGGTCTAGAATTTTGTTTATTCTCTAACCTAGCTTATTTGACGACCTAGTCTATAGTATGGTCCATAGTCTATTTTATAGCCTAGTATATAACACAGTATATAGCGTAGTCTATAGCATAGTGTATTCTATGACCTAGTTTAGTATACGCTTTAGGCTATAGTGTATTCTATAGCTTAGTCTATAGTTTATTCTATAGATTAGTCTATAGTTTATTCTATAGATTAGTCTATAGTCTACTCTACAGCCCAGTCTATAGTATATTCTATAGCTCAGTCTATAGTGTTTTCTATAACTCAGTCTATAGTCTATTCTATAGCTCAGTCTATAGTCTAGTCTATAGTCTAGTCTATAGTATGTTCTATAGCCCAGTCCATAGTCTATTCTATAGACTAGTTTATAGTCTATTCTATAGCCAAGTCTATAGTCTATTCTATAGACTAGTCTATAATCTATTCTATAGACTAGTCTATAGTCTATTCTATAGTCTCTTCTATAGCCTAGTCTATAGTCTCTTCTATAGTGCATATTATTTTTTATGGTCTATAGTCGATTATACAATTATGATAAAATTTATGTAAACATTTTCTGTGGTTTCTTTTTTAGTAAAATTAATGTTTTGCCATCAAAAGAAATTTTCCCCATAATTTTAGGCTTTCGCTAATATTGCAATTAAGTACAACTGCTATATAGCAGATAAAAAACTTAACACTCATTAATTTAAATAAAGTTCATATTAATTTTGTTTTTAATCTTTTTATTAAATAGATAAAACATTTATTACTGACTTTATTTAACACTCATATTTCATAAAGTTTATTTAAAATTAAATAAATTAATTTACAGCTTTACATACGTATGAGTAATAACAAATTTAAATTACATCCTTAAAATATGCTACATATTTTATGTAATTAAAACAGCATAAAATACAAGTAAATATGAAAGTGTAATAGTTAAAAAAATGAAGTTTTCATTTATACATTTATAATAAAAGGACAATACAATTCCATATGAAAATTGTTGTACAACAATTATAAAATTTTCGTTTTTTTTTTTTGTAGTGCCACCAATTAATAAACATACCAGCCAACAAATGAGCACCAATTAAAGTTTTAAGAACAATTCACAAGTGTAAATACATAAAGGTACATATTTATATATATGATATAACATACATTCAAACTATGTGTGTATAGAACAATTCAACATAATTCTATAGTGTTTGTGTTTATATGTGTATTAACATTCTGTTGAGTTCATTATCTGTTGGCTGGTTGACCACAAATATGTTCATGTTTTATACAGTTAAAAGCTTTTGTTGTTCACCATTACCCCTCGTTATAGCCGCCTTTGGGCAGGTGTGTATATTATTATAAATGTCAATTAAAAACTTTTTTAAATGTATCGAGATGAATTTTCTGTACTGAGTATTTTATAGTTATAAAACAGTGGTTTGTAGGAATAATTCTCCTTAGAGTATTATTTTATTGTATAAGTTTTGTTTGTAGAATAGGCGAAAAGAAATTTTAATTAAAAGTAAATAAGATTTAATTTTGTGAACTATTTTTTTTTAACAAACGTAATAAAAATAAAAAAACTTAATAATTTAGCGAAGCAAATTCTTTCTTATGTGTTAAAAATCAAACTTTAAAACAAACTTGATACAATTGTGTAAGCAAATCTCTTTATTATGAAATAAAATTCTATTGAATATGTGTTCGATAAAAACAAAATGCAATTTACTATGTTTAACAATTGTTTATACATTAATAAAATAGCTCAAGGATCAGGAAACATTAATAACTTATATTTATTATAAAAAAATATTTTCTTTTATATATGACCTACTACTCATTTCCATATAAAAATGATTTATAGAATTTCAAATGCTTCTCATATATTATATGAGGTGATTTTATAATACCCATATTTTATAATACACATAACAAAATCTTGATGATTTATAGAAAATAATGATTTATAATATAAATTGAAAAGTAGCACGTACAACAGCAATGGTGCATACTTTAAGGGTTATAACTGTAAATAGGGGGCGGATTAATATTCATTTCTATGTAAAAAATAAGCGCCTAAAATATGCTACAAGAAATTCATATTAACATAAATGTAAATTTTTGAACATCTTAGATTTTCAGTAAAAAAAATACAACATTTAACTAATAAAAATTTCAAAGGATTCATTTGCATAATCATAGTTATATATTTTAATCTTTTTGATCGCACTCCTTACGATAACAAACTCACAAAATCATTCTAATTATTGACAAATGTTTTGTAATAAACTCATAAATACAAATTAAAATGACAAAATATTTTACAAAATTTGTTTCAAATGATTATCATTACTAACATCATTATTATGTTTAATTTATTAACTCCCAAATACATATAAATGTAGTCAGATTTTATGGTTATTGTTTATTTTTAAAACTCAACAAATTGATAGCAATATAATTAAGTACAAGTATTATTGAGTAAAAGAAAATTTATATAATTGTCAATTATGATAATAATATTGACATATTTTAAAATTTAAATTGAAAATTTAAATGATTTTTTATAGAAAAATTATTTTATTTATTTTCTTTTGAAACGAGATAATTTAGGTTATTGCAAAGAATTTTAATATATTTCCCAAATTGGGACATTTTAGGGATATTAGAAAATATATTTAGGGATATTTTAGAAAATCTCGTAAATATGCAATATAATAGTTTTCCCTATTCTCAATTAATTTGTTAATTTATTTATTTACTAAAAATTTCAACTTAGAAGTAAATTTTTTTACTATTATATAAAGATCTAAAAATCTAAATATTGTTGGAAATAAACAAAATTTTTCCGTTAAAAATCGTTTTGCAACTTAAAGCATTTTCTAAGTTCAAAAAATTATTGATGTATTTTTTATTTGTTGCATAATGTTTGGGGCAAAAATTTTAAATTTATTGAAGAGACTTATAAATTATTTTAGATAAAAGTTTTAAAGTTAAAAAATTTTATTATCTGTCCACATCAGATAAAAAAAAAAAACAACAAAATCAAGTGAAAATTACAATATTCTCAAAAAGCACTATAATAAACTGAAGATCCTTACTCATTTTTTTCTCTAGTTTGACAACACATTAACTAACATAAATAAGAACAATAAAGTTGTGAAAAACACTGTAAAAAAATCAGTACTAGTAGTTATTAAAATGATCACAAACGATGTCATTTTAATAACGTAACTTTTTTCACTCAGTGTAGTTACCGCTTTTATTACCACCCATACATTTGCCTAACAATTATATTTTATTCATCTTTTCAT
>MINK01187900.1:0-16242 GCA_001735545.1 Phormia regina
ACTGCTGGCAAATATTGAAAAATTAAAATTATATATAATAATAAAAAAAAAAAAAAGAAATTATTAAAATAAAGTAATACCTTTTTCAATTTTAAATATATGTATGTTATATAATTTATTTTGTAAGAATTCATTTACATTGTCTTAAACAATAAAAACAATATTATTAATATAATATGTATTAAAAAAAAAAACATACGTTTTTTTTTTACAAAAAAGTTAATTTAAATCTGTTTGTTTTTCTACTGATTATTTTTTAAAATTCATTTTAGTTTTATGAACTTTTTTTCCTGTTTCTTTTCAGTTCAATTGATGATGAAATTGATGGAAATTGTATTGTAAGAGCTCGTGGTCTACCTTGGCAAAGTAGCGATCAGGATATAGCAAAATTCTTTCGTGGTCTCAACGTCGCCAAGTAAGTAAAACAATAAAAAAAATGCAAATATTTTATTTTTTTATTCAGTTTTATATTTCCGTTGATTTTTATTCGTTTTCTATTTTGCATTTCTTTAAAAGTTGAATACTAATGGAATACGAAAATCTATTTTATACAAATCTGGTTAGGAAAGGGATTTGCGATTAATCGTTCAGAGGGTATAAAGTGTTAGAAATTGAAATTGTAATGATTTGCCTGAATATATTAGAGAATAGCATTAAAATCTTTACAAGCAAATTAACATTAAAAGAAAAATAAAATACTTGATAATAATTTAATTGTTTTGAATAATATATTCTAAATATTCAAAGGTTATTTTTTAAATTGAAATTTATAATAAGAAACTAAGTATCTCAGCATCAGAAATGGATGGTTAATCCAATGCTCTAGCCAACTGATTTACGTGATTACACTATAGAGTACTTATCTATGGAATGTAGTGGCCAATAATGACACCTCATTACCAAGAACTACTTTAATAAGCAGTTGCACAACCAAAAACTATAAAGTTTTTGCTGGAAAGTTAGCATTATATCGTTTCTTAAAAGCAGACCTTCAATTGAATTTTGAAATATTTCACGTAAACCGTAAACTAAATATTAACAAGAGAATTACAAAAAATTGTTATCTGTAAGATGTCTGAATGACAAATTACTTTTTTATCAGTAATCTTATTTATTGTGACAGATATGTTCTGATATTTGACCAAAATGACGTAACTAGTATATGAAATATTTTCTTACTTCTCCATTTTAATGGGAAATATATTTTTTATTTATCACTAATCATAGCTAACATTTTACAGAATCTTGTTTGACGCTGTTTTCTGTGTTCCGTATGTTTTTTAACCAAACGAACGAAATACCAAGGGTGTTGGATGCCTTAGCTCCATATTGGTTTTTAAACCATGTTATATAGGAGTTTTTTCAATCTTGAGTTAGTATAGAGTTTCTGCCAAATAGTCAATTTAATTGGGACAACTTGGCATCAGTATAAAATTTCCAAATAAGGCGTCGATTTCCAGCTATTCAGCCTCCTATTGCAGGGGTATTACTTGATTACTTATTATGGTAGGTTAGCATGATTCTTAAACAGGTGTAGGGTCTTGTACACTACTTTAGGGTTCTCCTGCTTCATTAGGCTGATGTATACTTAAGAACTCAACTTTTTTTAAATTAAATTTCCGAACAGTTATATAGCTTTTTAATAATTCATGTGTATTTATGGGTTAATTTAGTTCTAATTTATATAATAAAGCCTTTATGTCACATTTTGTTAAAAGCTTAATTAAGAGAGCGCAACATTATTTATTTTCTCTGCGTGTGCGTTTGTTCGAAAGTACTGTTATTTCACTTAATCCGAATTGATCCAGTTGTATTGCTTCAAAGTTAGTAAACATTTTTTGCTGGGGATGATAGGGGAATCATTGGCTTATTATCGGTTATGCCTTTGGTTCAATACAATTATTTTGTGTAATCTTTTCCCGACTTAGCTATCATGGTAATCAGTGACACCTTCCATTTCGATAATGAATAATATTCAAGGCGTATTATAGCGTTATATATAAAAGGTGTTACTCTTAATGCTGTCCATGATAGCTCCAGAGGCATTGTGTTTGTTTTTCTACAAAATCGTTAAATACTTTTTACTAAATATAGGTAATAATCTTGATCTAATTTTAATATATGTTAATTTATTTTTAAACAAAATTCCACTTAAATCAAACTTAAAATTACGAATTTCTAAAAAATTTATTTCGATATTTCACTAATTGTCCTTGACATTGTTACATAAAATAATGGAAAATAACTCTTCAATGAATTGATTCATGTATTTAATAACAGATCTTATAAAACAAATAAATTATTTATTAATACATACATGTATGTTGGTATAAATGTTTAATACTGTTTTAATTAGTTACGTCCAGTTAATATATAATCAACTGATAAACAATAATTACTTCTGTCTTTTTTCCATATTGTTAATAATATTTGATGCTGAATCACTCAATCATCTCTCAAATTTGCTCTCTTTTCATTGATCTTTATTACGAATTTGAGTAGTAGGGTTAAACAATAGGTCAATCACGCACTGATAACAGATCTCTAAAGGTTTACAAGATTCTCATCTGTTTATTTAAAAACTTTCATCATTAAATTATTCGATTTACAAAATAAAAAATACATATCATTTTGGCACATTGATTTTATAAATTTCATTATTATTAATAACTTAATTTCAAAATTTTATTAAACAATTATTAATGTAAAAGAAGAAGATAAAGAAGATATTATTTGAATAAATTAATGAAATACTATCAAATGTTTTGCTAAAGTTTGTAAATAAAAAAATATATATATACATATGAACATATTGGTATGTATGTAGTACTAATATTTCATTTTTCTAAAAATTTCCAAATATTCTAAAAGTACCAATTTACCATTTAGTATTTATAAGACCAGGCGCGGATCCAAGGGGAGGGAAAAAAGGAAATTTTCTCCCCAAAATGAAAGTGCTTAATTAAGAATATATACCAAAACAAAAATGTTGAGGAAATAGTTGAGAAATTTATTCTATTTTCCTCCTCCAAAAGCTTGAGTTAGATCCGCTTCTGTGTAAGAATCAGTAGTTGCTTATGTTATCACAGGTAGTGGCATGTAATAAGCAATGTTTAACAATTTAATTGGAAAATAAAAAGTCAAATTAAACTGCCAGTTCAATATACACATATAATGCATAGCTTGCCTGCCGTTTGAGACTTTTAAAAGAATCAATTCTGAATTTGACTCAATGAAATGTGTGGCTGATCGACTTTAAAAATTCACATGAATGTATGCGAATTCATTCTAACTTTTAATTTTATTTTTTTAATAAAAAAACTACTGAAAGAGATTCTAAAAATGTCTTTGATTTTTATTGATAATTAAACTTTTGTATATAGTTTTTATAATAAAAGAGAGGAAATTTTTCGAATATAAAAATTAAAATTCAATTTTGTTTTGGCTTATACACATTCACAATGCACAGTGGGACAAAATTGAAAATGTTTGGGAAATAAATCTGTAACTTTTGATCGGTTCATTGTATTTGAGTGAAATAAGGTATAGACATAACAGAGAAGCAAACAATGTTAAGTTTGGAAGGTATTTAATGGACCCTTCAGATGTACCCTACTTTTAGCAACTTAAAATCCCCATACTAGTCCGATCAGAAGTTACAGAGTTATTTCCAAAAATCAGTTGAGTATTTTTGCCCCACTGTAGAATATAAAGGCTATTGATAGATAATGTTTAATAAAAAGACATCACCAGATTATCAAATTATCATTAAAAACTTTTATTCCAAATCCTATTATATGATAATTTGTTAATAAATATTAATCAGTCATTTAAATTATCTTTTAATGAAATATGTCTTCCATAAATGTATTTAGCGAAATAAAATTTAACTACACAATGCTTAAATACTCAATTGATTTTATTGATTTTTTTTCTACAGAGGCGGCGTAGCATTGTGCCTTTCACCTTTAGGTCGCCGTAACGGTGAAGCTTTGATACGCTTTATATCTCAAGAACATCGCGATATGGCCTTAAAAAGACACAAACATCACATTGGTAATCGTTATATAGAAGTTTATCGTGCCACAGGTGATGATTTCCTATCTGTAGCTGGCGGTGCTTCTAACGAGGCCCAAGCATTTTTATCCAAAGGTGCCCAAGTTATAATTCGTATGCGTGGCTTGCCTTATGATTGTACTGCTAAACAAGTGGTAAGTAGAAAATTAAAACAATAGAAATTAATTTAGATGTTGTTCCTTATATATTTTATTTGTCTTCTTCTTTTTCACACTTTCTAGTTGGACTTTTTTACAAATGGCGAAAATCCCTGCAATGTGCTGGACAACACAGAGGGTGTTTTATTTGTTAAGAAACCGGATGGTCGGGCTACCGGTGATGCATTTGTTTTATTTGCCAATGAATCTGATGCACCCAAAGCCTTGGCACGTCATCGCGAGTCTATAGGACAACGTTATATAGAATTGTTTAGATCGACCACAGCTGAAGTTCAACAGGTTTTGAATCGTTCATTGGATCCGAAGACATATGAACCAAATCATCAGCCACCATTAATTGCTCAATTGCCAACCATGCAGTTGTCTTTGTTGCCACAAGTAAAATTATTTACAAATACAAATGCATTTTTCTTTCTGTTTGCATCATAATTAATTTTTTTTTTTATTTTATTTATTAATTTGTAGCATCTTATAACTTCGGGTACTACTAAAAATTGTATACGGTTAAGAGGTTTGCCTTATGAAGCTCTTGTCGAACATATTTTACATTTCCTAGATGATTTTGCCAAACATATTATATACCAAGGTGTTCATATGGTCATCAATGCCCAGGTGAGTTTAAACTTAATTGAATTATTTTCGGAATTAAAATCAAATTAAAAAATTAAACATTAATTTAATGTTGAAATTTAAACAACAATAGTTTCATTGAATAAAAAATAATTTTGAAACAACACAAAAGTATGAATAAAAAAAAAAAACAATCATTTGTGAAAACAATTAAAAATTTATATTAAAAAATAAAAATCCCTCGGGTAAACTATACATTTTAATTTTCTATTACAGGGTCAACCTAGTGGCGAGGCATTTATACAAATGGATTCTGAGGAATCGGCCCGTTTGTGTGCTCAACGCAAACATCATCAATTTATGGTTTTTGGCAAGAAGTATCGTTATATTGAAGTGTTCCAATGTTCCGGGGACGATATGAATATGGTTTTGAATGGAGGTCTACAATCGCCAGTACCAGCTGCTCATGCACATCCCCATTTGGGAGCAGGCAAACAACCATCACTATTATCACCGGGTATGTTAGCACAACAACCGCCGGCCAACGCACAAAATATTAGTCCTCATACGCATGCTCACACTCATGCCCATGCTCATGCTCATGCTTTGCAATCGCCACCCTCAGTTGCTGCAGCAGTTGCTGCTCTTTCACAGCCACCCCAATTAGCTGTGCCGGCCACAGCTCAATCAGTGGCTGTTGCTGCTGGTGGTATTTCGCCATATATGGCAGCTGCGGCTCCTCCGACAGCCGTACCACATCCGTCCTTGGCTCAAACTGCAGCAGCGGCTGCACAAAATGCAGCTGCCGCTGTAGGTTCTTTGGCCAGTCCTCCCAATCAATTGCCTGTTCACACAGCAACAGCATCTGCTGTAAGCCCCCAAGCAGCCATGACATTCCCTTTTAATCTCTCACTGCCCCCTCCGCCCACAGCAGCTACCGCCGCTACTAATTCGGCTTTAATTGCACAACAACAAGCTCAATTTATTGCTCAACACAATTTGTTAGCACGCCAACAGGCTGCTGCAGCTGCCTCAGCTGCTGAGCAGCAACAAATGTATGCAAATGTTAATCATTTATTTATGCAACAACAAAATGCAGCTGTCGCAGCTGCAGCTATGGGTCAGGCCAGTGCCACTGCTGCCGGTCAGCCTCAGTTTGTCTTTATGCCACGTCCCTACTTCCAACCTTTTCCCTTAGGCTATATGCCTGCTCAGCAAAGTTATCAATTTGCGGGTGTTATGCCCCAACAAGCTGCTGCCACAGCAACTAGTGGCATGCATGCAGCTGCAGCAGCAGCTGCTGTAAATGCTGCCAATGTAGCAGCAGCTGCCACTTTGCCACATTCCATGAAACGTTCTTATGAGAATGCCTTTCAACAGGAAGCCAATGCCGCTGCTAGTGCAGCCAAACGTGTTTTGACCCGTCCTCCGGGAAGTTTTTATCAATTCTATAATCCCGGCATCTAAAACTTTGTTTTGATATGAATTTAAATCGTATATGCAAATAAGTGCATAGCATAAGTAATACAAAATACTTACATATACATATACACATACGTATATATGTTTGTACTATTTTTATTTAATTTAATAATACTTTGCTCAAGACATTCCATTTAATAATTATTATTAAAAAAATAAAATAAACTTTAAGTGCTTCCAAATCAGCTTTCCTCTCCTTAGATATCCTTCCCTATGCCAGCTCATGGGTGTTACGATTGCAATATTAAATAAAAAAAAAAACTTTAAAAGCTAAATAATAATTTAAATTATTATATAATTTTTTTTTAAACTCCCTCATTTTACATAAATTCATACAACAATTTATTGAAATTTTATGACTTGAAATTGAAAACTTTTTAAACTTCATACTTATCATGGGTTTAACAATTTATTTTAATTTTTTTTATTTGTTTATTATTTTATTACATAACTTTAAATTAAGTTTAATTTTGGATTATATACATATATTTAATTCTTCTATTAAGTTAAAAATATCTTGAAGAAATTTAGTTTTAAGTCTAAAACATTTTCCCTTAGAAAAGAAAAGATAAAAAAAACTGAAGCATTTGCACAAATGAATAGTTTAATTTTAATTTAACAAAAAAGGATTTAAAGTTAAACAAAATTATTTCCTTATAAAAACAAACAAACAAACAAACAAACAAATTAAATAATATTTGGCAGCTTTAAACAAGGACTATGTCTAAAATAATAATTTAATTGGGTTTTTGAGATTTGGTTAAAAATTTTGTAAAGAAAGAAAAAAAAACTGAAAAATAAAAAACATTAAGAGGCTAACATTAATCAAATTCGGTTTAATAATTTTTGTAAATCTTCAACAAAATACTTTTTATTTCTTTTATACTTGAGTTATAATGAAACTCTGCTACCAAGTGCAATTTATTTTTAAAAAAATTCAATTTATTTTATATTAATTTATTAAGTACTAATTACATATACATATATACATATAATTTAATTATTATTATTATTATTGGAATAATTTATTTATTTAATTCTATTAAACCGTGTTTGATTAATGTCTGGTGTTGGCTTTTGCATTTAAATTTTTGATTACCTAAAAAAATGTCATAAAAACTTGATATGAAAATTTAAAATTGCTCTGACATTTTTATATTACACACATTATTTGGGCATTTGCAGTTTTAAATTTTTAGTTGTTAATTTTAAATTGAAAAGAAAAAAAGAAACAAATTTCTTTAAAAATAAATTTTGTTTTCACAGGCTTTAAGAAGAAGATTATTGTATAATATATATATAGCTATATATATGATTATGTTTTTTTTTTTTTTAGTTATAACAAAATCAAATCAAAATTAATTATTTTAGTTTATGGTTGACTCATTTTCGATTTGAATGTATTTAAACATTTATTTCTTGTGTCATCTTCACCTAACTTTTTTGTTTAATTCCAAATAGCTTTAAAAAAAATTATTATCTAAAATAATTGCTCCTTATTGAAAACTTTTCCTCATCTCTTTACAATTTTAATTTAATGATAATTTCCGTTGGATAATTGTATAAAAAAAAACATTTTCATACTTTTGTTAAAAATTTATAACAAATTCTGGCAAAAATGGCAGCTTTCTTTTTTTTTATTATGCTTAAACGCTCAGCACTAGCTAAAGTATCTCAAGCCCATGTCAATCTATTTAACTGTCCAACTGTTTGATTTACAATTTATATTTTGTAATATTTTTCTGATAATCGGAAATACTTTTAGAAAGATTTTTTTGTCCGATTTATATCTAAAATTGTTTTTTTTTTAATTATAAATTTCAACTCTAAATTCAAAAGTATGAAATGGAATTTTATTCAATTTCCAATAAGAATTTGTTGGTTTTAAATCAATTGATTAAAAACTATTAAAAGTGTTTTTTTAATTCTTTTGTTTTTCTAATTTCTTTTAAATTTGTACTTAAATTATTTACTTATATTTAAATCTTTTTTCTTAAAAAAAAAAATATAAAACTATTTAACAATATTATTATTATTTTTATTATAACATTATTTATATTACATTTATATATTTATAAAAGACATTTTTTATAATTGTGCGTGAGCAAAAGGGGATTAAATGAAAATATTTGTTGGTGTTAGTTGCAAAATCATTATGTTGTATAGATTTAAATTTAATCGTATTTATATCTGTATAGTTTTTATATAAATGTATGTTTTGTTTTTGTCATCACTAATCCATGTACACTAGACAACAATTTTCAATATTATATTTTTCTTTTTGCTTTATGTCAATCTTTTGCGCTCTATCTATAATTTTGCTGATAATATCTTCTCATGAATAGTATTCGTATATGAAATTCATAATATGCAAACTTATATCTGTTGGGTGATTTATTTATATATATTATCTTTAAAGGTTTCATGAAATCATGTTTTGTCTTTAGTATTATGCTGAGGTATATATATATAACATTATATATCAATAAACTTGAACATTAAAGAGAAAATTACGTCACGAATGAAAGTATCAGATGATATGAAAAAATGTCTTTTAACTAAGAGTAGGTGGTCCAGATGGAGTTATACATGCTAAACTTATTTTAGCTTATTAAGTTAAGTTAATTTGAGTTCAATTTATCTAAATAGCGGAATAACTTCGAAATTATTGACACATATAAAATTTTGATATTAGAAAGATTTGAAGCTCATTTTATTCTGCATATTTTAATGTATCATTTATATAAACTGTTTTCGAGTTTTAATGAAATATAATTGAATTATTTCAGGCAAAATATTAAACATGTCCATAAACACTGTCAATCTGATGGAAAAAAGAAACTTAATTCAGTGTTGAGCATATCAGTGTCATCTAGTCCACAAATTTCTTTGAATGAGGATAATTTTTTTGCTGACCAATGTTATTAACAACTAAACATGGTTGCCTATTTAATTTCTTAAAAGAACTTTTAAGGAAAAGTTGTTTTATTTTCTTACACAAATTTCCGAATAATTCCGAAACAATTGTACAAATAGCAAAACAATAATTTATTAATGGGGAGCTAAAGCATGTGCTGCCCCAACCAAATGTCCTCCCGGAACAAAGATTTACGATTTAAAGCAAACATTTTTTGTACGAGTGTAAATCTGTATAATGTACATATATATACAAAATAATGAACTGATGGAATAACAAATTGAAAGTAGATTCGTGTTCAGCACTTCAAATTAAATCTGATTTTCCTAACACATTTAACACTTGTTTATATCTAAACGAAAACTTATACCAGTTTGGGATAAGTGGAAACCGTTTCACTATCAATTAATTAAATGGTGAAAAGTATGAACTGTAGTTACGATGGATCCATATATATTTTATTTATTAGCCGATCTTTCCCATTTTTAATACCAAACAAAACTTATCCTGCTAAACATTATCTTGCTTCCAACGAACATACCTAAATTCATTTAGATTTTTCATTATTTAGTTTATGGTAGGGATGTCAATCACTAAAAATACAATTGTGTTTGTGAGAGTAAAAAAAATGTCTGTTAAACACGGTTCTTCATGCTTCAATAAAACTAATTTTTATACACTTTCGCTTTCCTTACACTTAAATACATTAAAATTAAAGTAAAATATAAAATTAACATTCCCCCCACTTCATTTTAAAATTTGTACTCTTGCACTCTTAGCAACGATTAAATGAGAGAGCGAAAGAATATGTGTGAACTCAATCAGCACAATTGTCATAAATGATTTTTTTGCACAAGGAATGACAAATCCAATATAATAAGGATATCGATGCTTTTATACCTTATACCACCATAGATGGTTGGGGACATTATGTGTTTGTGCAAATATTGTAACGCAGAGCAAAATCCTTCCAAAATCCCTTTCTGAGTCGACTTAACCTCCATCTAAAGCATGTGCTGCCCCAACCAAATATCCTCCCGGAATAGAGATTTACGAGTTGATTAACGTGTATAAATCCCATAAAAATACTACTATCAACTTAATAGTTGACACAAATAATTGATAGAACATAATAAGTATAAATGATAGAATATAATTTTTTGAAGATCAGTTCATAGTTAACCATAGCCTCATATAAGACCCTATTTTGGTAATCACCCAAAAGTGCATAAATATATATGAATGTTAGTATCAATATATTATTTTGTATTAGTGTGTTTTATTTTACACTTATAACAAATATCGATCCACAATTGGCATCCTTCTCGAATTTTGGTACACATAGACAATGATATTATATAGTCCAGCATGTCCTTATTTTCAGCTTTTTATGATAAAAATTTAGCTTATAAGTGTTTTCCTACGGTTCCAGATGATATACGGAATGACCCCAAAATCGTCATAAATAATTTTATGAGTAATAATTTCAATTATTACAATGTTCAACTATTGTTTTTATTATCATTAGAATCATATATTTTTCAGAATTTTTTTTTTTTTTTGTAATAAAATGAAACAGTGTAAATATCTAATGGTATTTTCAGCCATTTTAAATTTATCATAGACAGAAAACAACATTTTTACTGAGAAGAAAATCTTGAAATATTTATATTCATGATTCTGGTTGTTTTCCCAAGCTAAAAAGAGACATAGTTCTGGATTATTTGGTTTTATCCCTCCATCGATCAAGGCTGCCACACGACATCTTTTTTCTATTTATCTCTTTGAGGAAAATTAAAAAAAAAAAATTCAAATATATTTAACTTATTTTTTGTTTAATATTTGATATAAAAGAAAACTAAATAGACTTATTAATTGAATTCTACAAATTCTACAAATTCTGATTAATGTATTCCAGAAATGGAGTCTAACGGTATCAACTCTTAATCAATTAAGAAGATCTCGTTAAACTTGAGATATTTAAATATTTTCCTAAAACATTCATACATTTTTATTTAATGATTTTGTGGCTAATGCCAATCAATTTTTTTTCTCAGATTCCTCTTCCTGCACAATAGCATTAATTTTTTCATAAACAAAATATTAGTTTAAATTTACATTTATGTATATTCCTTATTATTTTTTTTTTAATAAAATGTACTTAAAGTACAATAAAAGTTTAGAAAAACAAATCGAAAAATATTTGCTCAAAAAGAAAAAATATAAAAAATAAAGGAATTGCTTTCAATAGAGTAATTTACATTAAAAAGAAAAATAATTATATTTAAGTTATAGAACACAAGGATGCATGAATATTTTTTTTTATAACATTTCAATTATTATCATTAAAGGGTTTTGGTTTTTTTTTATACATTGAATGCAAAAGAGAATAAAAAGTGCCTTATTATTTAACCTGGTGTCTTGTATGGAATCAAACCAAACTCAATGGAAATGTTATAAAAATTAAAAAAATTACAAAAAAAAAAAAGTAAATTATTATTTTGCTTTTTTTTAAACATGCAATTTAAAATATTAAAATTTCTAAAATATCAATTTACTTAATTTTGATTTTGATATTAAATAATTATAATAATTTAATTATGTTTTTTTTTTTTTTACTTACATATTTAATACAACATAAATATATTTTCATTTTCTTAATTTTATTTACTTAAATAAATACTTAAATAAATATAAAATATTAAACAAATTTTATATAAACAACAACAAATATTTATTCATTAAACAAAAACAAAACATTTCTTTAAAATTTAGTTAGTGTGTGTGTGTGTATATTTTCCTCTAGTGTTTTTAACTCGCATAAATATTTAATTTAATTATTTCTCTTTAGGGTGTCATTCATTTACCTATTTAGATCATTTGTGTGTGTGTGTATATCTATTTTTTTTTCTATTTAATTTTTCCACTCTTATTTTGGATTTATTAATTTAATGGTCAAATTTGTATTCATTTGAGTTAGAGTGCATACGATTTTTTCTATTTAATTGGTTAAAAAAAATAATAATAAAATTAACAAAATTTGGTGGTTTCCAGCAAACAGCAAATAAATTTAATAGATTCAAATAAAAAGAACGGTTTCAAAGGTGGCTTTGATAAACATTTTTTTTATATATAAATTATTATTTTAGTTTATAGTTTAGTTTTAATTGTATTTAAAAACAATATCTAATAAGTACATACGTGTGTGTCTTGTAACGTCCGCTCACATTTACTTCAATTAAATTAAAACCAATACATATAAAGAAATTCTTTGGATTTTTAATCTTGGGTTCAAGGTGCTGCTGCAGTGAAACACTACGCATACAATTTAATTTAATTTTACTATTTTTAATTTTATTTATTTACATATGTATTTGTATGTGTTTTTTTTTTTTGTGGATGGTGTTAACAAATAGAGTATTTATTACTACGAATATTTGAAGCTGTAAGTAATTATTTTCTTCTTTAGTTCTCGTAATATGTATGGGAATATAATCGTAGTAAAATGACATTAAACATTACATATGGGTTTTTCTAAATAAGTTTATAGTACTGAATGGATTATTGCCTAAATGGTGAAAAGTTATTATTTTTTTTTCAAGTCTAAATATCTATAGAAACAACAATCAAAAGACAAATTTACAAAACTATTGCGAAGACGTTTTTTTATGGTCTGAATCAAATTATCTACGGATGTCAATATGAAATCTCAAAAATAATTAATATCAAAATATTCTAAATAAAATTTTCTTCAAGTGTTTCTTGCATTACTTTTTAATACGGAGATGTTAAGTTCATATTCTGAAAGGAAAAAAATAATAATTATAAATTTTATACAAAATTGGGAAAATTTATTTATTCCAAAAATCAAAATTCGTGATAAAAATTCAAATATTTATTCTTTTGAATCAAGAGCCAATTCAAGAAAAAAACAGAAGTCGAATAAAGGCTTAATATTTATAAATATCGTTTATCCGAAATGAGTGAGAAACCACGTGCCGCAGAATAATTGTTTACCTGTGTTTTATTTTTGAAGTTATTTATCTAACAAAGATACTAAAAATTAGAAATAAAATTCAGATTTAAAATCGTTGTTCTATTTAAATTTTTCACTTCAGTTAAACAATTTGTAATGTTTAATGTCATCAGAAATATAAAAAATACTTTTTCATTTGCAGCATAATTTTGTCATTAGCGGTATTTTTTTTTTTTAAATTTAGTCGTATATAATAGTTTGGGATAAAATTTCAAAATTCATTAAAAGAATTGAGTTTTTTCTTTTAGCACTGGAGCTTCTTTACAAAAATATTAATTTGGTTTATTATAATAATTAATATTTTAATAAAATTAATTAAAAGTGTTTGTTTATACTACATTAAAAATTGTGTGTGTTGTTAAATTTATTTACATTTATTATATTTTTTTACACCAAAATAATTATTTATTCATCATCGTACGTACTATTTTGGTCCAGAGTGTCAGTTGTATTCTACTCTTATTGGTGGTGCTGGTGGCATAAAAATTAAAAAAAAAATACTGATTTGCAAAAAACAGTCTTCTTATTCATGGTGGGTCACTGGTAAATATTTAATTTTTTTTAATAAATGTTTTAATTTAATATATAAAATTTTGCTACGGTGAGTGCTTTTAATTTTAATTTAACTTTTTTTCACACTTTTCCCTACCTGACTTTTTAACAAATTTATAACCGTAAACATTTTTCAATTAAAAAAAAATATATAAGAAAAACCTGTATTTTTTTCTATCACTTGTTTAATTTTAATTTGTACTATTTTTTAATATTGTTTTGTTTTTATTTAAACATTAATATTGTAACTTATTAATTTTGAATTTGTTCTAAACGTTTAAGTTTTAACAATCATGGATGGATTTATAACGGATTTTATTTAATGCTCGTTTACTGTGTGAAATGCTTTCAAATTTACCTATAATATTTGTATAACAGATAGTAAACGAGTTCTATTGAATACCCCTAATATTGTTTTTTTTATTATTAAAATATATAAAATTCGAATAAATTTTAATTGATATTATTTATTTTAAATGTTTTTATAGTATGTTTGTTAATTAAGTATATTTTTTTATTTAGGTGCTTCAGTGATTGGTCCACCATTTGGTCATTTTGGTCCATTTCCTCCTCCTGGACCTATCTTGGCTTCACCACATCGTGCTCCTCATCATCCGCATGGTCCGACACATCCACCTCCTCATCCGACGGCATTTTATCCACATCCTTTAGTTTATTGGCCATATCCAAGTCCACCTGTATCACCAACGACATACTTCAACCAACCTACTCATTCGCCTACTCATGTGCCTGGTAATCATGGACCACCAATGGTAGGTAAATATTAACTTTTTACTACTTTCAAAACTTCTCTGAAATAATGAAAATTATTAAGTATTTATTTATTGTTAACAATTGCTGATATATTTAATAATAAATTTACAAAATTTCTATCAATTTGTAAGATTAAAAATATTAGGGTATCACATCATATTCTCTTAAGAACATAATATACAAAATAATGTAAAATTAATTACGATCAAAATATGCTATAAAAAATAGATGCCATAATTAATTAAATTACCTGTAACGGTTGTTTATCTGAATAAATCAAAACCCAAAACCCAGCAAACACTTTTTGATTCGTAATGACAATCTTAAAGTTCCTTCCTAGGAAAGTAGCATCATTTATTATTTGCCTTCTCTACATTACATAAATCAAGTACTCAATAGTTATAATGCGAGTAAGTTACAATCACATGGATCATTTGTCTAGAGCGCAGATTAGGCAACCAGAAGTGGCGATTTCAACCTCATTTTGTGGGTATTCGTTTTTTTAAACAAAATGCTTTAAAATATTTTTATCTAAAACAAGTTTTTTTAGCTTTAAATATTAAGTGAGAGATGGTGTACTGGTAAAAGACGTTAGTCATTAAACGACTAGTTAATACGTTCAATATTCATTGACGACAAACTTTTTCGTTTTTTCGTTTTACTTTTATTTTTGTTTAGGTACATATTTTGTTAGTATCACTAGAGTCTAAAACTTAACTTACGTAGAATTCATGGACAACTCGAACAAAAGTAACTAGTTTATTGAGACAAAAAAAAGTAGTTTATTTTTTATTTCCAAACTTATCGCTAGCATTACAGGAAAGCAAAGTTTTTTCGGAAGTTTCATTCGCTCCCAGAAAATGAGTTATTTAGTGCTCAAAATAATTGACCAAATTTGTTTCTTATCTTTATATTTCAATATTTTAAAGCCAACGTTGTCAGAACTGACAATGTTGGCGAAAAAGTTAGGAAAATGTCTAACCAAACCGTGAAAACTTACAATTTCTGTCTTTGCCAACCGTTTTTAGAAATAGCATTGTCAGTCAAATTGTAACACAATAATATTGTCTCCATCTGGCAAATCGTGTAAACACACAACGTTGCCATTGCCAGATAATGTCTGACAATTTTTATTGTCAGACGTGCGATTTTATGCATCTGACAATGGATCATTTGTCAGATAAATCATTTATACTTTTAGCCTACAAAAGTAAATGAAAAATTTTAATTAAATCAAAAATGATAGGATATAGGACTGCGGTAATAGGCAATGTTCAGGCTACTATTTAGTCATCCACAGTGATTGGCCCAAAACAAAAGTCAATACGAGTTGCGATACAACTCCGGCTCTTCACTTCTTTAATTGGATAAGCAATTGCATTGAATCCCTCCTGGCTGGCGGTGAAGCACCTAATCTTCACCCACCATTTTTGGCGCCTTTTTGTTTTTTTTTTGTCTTTCGTCCGCGTTTGCTCGGAAGCTTATGCAGCTAAATAGTTGCAATATTTTATTTTTGTTCCATAGTTTTTAATTTGATGATTTTTGATTAAATTAATTTAACACACCAATTTTGTTGAAAGTTCTGCAATGTCTGAACAACTTTTGGCCATACAATGACCTGCAACAGTGTAAACTGACAATTTTTGTTGAGATAAAATTTATTGTCTGCAATTTGA
>MINK01187901.1:6745-25372 GCA_001735545.1 Phormia regina
AAAAAAAAAAAAAAAAAAAAAAAGATTTTTAAGAAGAAATCTTTTGCTTTTGTCAAAACTCTAAAATAAATATATATATTTTTTGTTTGCTACTGCTTTAGATTTTATGATAATTTGTAAAATCATTAAGTGATTTTTTTTCTACNNGCAAAATATTTACTTGTACCCTTTTTTTATTTTTGCAAATTTACATTTCTATCAACACGATCAATACATTTACGATCCTTTGTTTTATAGTCAATCATACATAACATAGCAAAAAAAAAAAAAAAAAAAGATTTTAAAAAAAAAAAAAAAAAAAAAGAATTTTAAGAAGAAATCTTTCGCTTTTGTCAAAACTCTAAAATAAATATATATAATTTTTTTTGTTTGCTACTGCTTTAGATTTTATGATAATTTGTAAAATCATTAAGTGATTTTTTTTCTACTAAAAAACTATTTTCTTTAGCAAAAAACAAAAAAGAAATATTCATCTCACATACACTATTAAGTTTAAAAATAACGTTTTGTTATTGTTATAATTTGTTTTAAACTCTTATTTCCAAAACAAAATTTAAAATTTCAATGAACTTTTGAAACAAGTTCGCAACTCTTACACGCATGAGGCTGAACAAACCCTAAAAACGACTATTAATATTTTTTATGACTGTTAGAAATTTGAATTTGAAAAAAATACATATTTAAATGTTAAAATAATAAACCTCTTGTATATTACGACAATAATCATAAAAATTTCACTTTCAAACAGAATCTTAACAAAAAATCTAGATAATAATAAAAATTTATATTTATATGATTTTGTTGAGTGAAACATCTGAAAAGTAAATTTGTTATAATCATAATTACCATCTGAAATGTGTGTGCAAAAACAAGATGTTAAACTTTCTTTAAATATTAATATTTATACCCTACATTATGCAACGTAGAAATTGAAAGTATTACAAAAATTTCATGTAACTGTTAGGGTACTGCAACTAGTCTTAAGTCTTCATTATAGTATAGTCTATAATCGATAGCGTGCACTATAGTCTAATGTATAGTACAGTCTATGGTCTGCACTATATTCTAGTCTATAATCTGCACTATTGTCTAGTATATGGTATGCACTATAGTCTAGTCTACAGTTTGCACTATAGTCTAGCATATAGTCTGCACTATTGTCTACTATTGTCCACTACAATTTTAAAGATCAGATGAAATGAAATTTATGTAATATTATACAACATATAACATTTTTTTTTTTTTTTTTTTTTTTCACATAAAAATTTATGGACGATGGAAATGTTTACGCACGACTCAATAAGCAGATAAATTTTTGGCTCAAAATTAAATTCAAACATATGGGTCTATATTTCTCTTTTAATCTCACAAACTTTTTAGAGAAATTAAAGAGTTTGAATTGTACTCGGATAATTTGAAGTCACATCCTTCAGCAAATGTTAAACCAATCTCTATGTATTAAAGGCCGTGAAGTGAATTACAAAAAATTCTGAACACTATTGGAACAGTGGACATTATCGAAAAATTATTTCAAAATATCATAACTTCTAACGGCGTGTTGGATTGTTGTGAAATTTGGCAAAGGCGGAGCGGAGCATTTGGAGTAATTTTACATATATTTATTTGTTTAATCGCTTCCCAAATTTTGTTTTCTCGAGTTATTGTTTATACAAATAATTTAAACGAGTACCTCATTTTTGGGAATTCTTTGCATTATTAAAGAACAAAATTATCTACTGAATAAAGAAAGTTTGAATTCAATACTTTTAATTTCTAAAATTATGATTTTTTGACTGAAAATTTTTCTACAATATTTTTTCCTTAAATTAAAATTTTCTTTAAAAACGTATACAAATATTATATATATATATTTTTTAAATATCTTCACAGAGATGGTTTTAAAAAAGAAAATAAATCCAATAATCCAAGCAGTCAAGGTACACATCTCCTCTAATTTCACCCTCTATATATTTTTTCACTTAAGTCTATTTTCTAAAATCCCAAATCTCGAATCTGAAAACGAAATGCAGTTAAGAAATCTATAATATACAATTAATCAAAATCTATCGTAATTCGAAAAATTTGTAGATTTTATAGTCGCAAATATGAACAAACGCTTAATGAATGTAGCTCTATAAAGATCACAATGAAATATTTGAATATATTTTTCCGAGATTTCTTTGTTACTTTTCATTCTCTAGTATAAAATTTTTAAATTAATTGGCTTTTAATTGTAGTTTTTATATAAATTGTTTATATAATATTTTTATTAAAAAATTGTGTGCTTATGAATATTTTTCAATATATCTTTGCGCAGACCCACATTTAAGAACCGTTGGTCTAGTCTATAGTCTGCACTATAGTCTGTAGTATAGTCAGCACTATAGTCTAGTCTATAGTTTTCCTTATAATTTGTTTACATAAAAAAATAATATCATAACTGATCTTTTGTTTTTTAGTATTTCTATTAACTGCTAGTACCTTTGTTAAAGATTTCCGGTCTAATGTTTAATTTTGCATTTTTTTCTTCTTTCACTTTTCTTTTTAATTTTTTTTTTTTTACTCAAAATCTATCTATAAAGCTTAAAAATTTCCATAAAATGTATTCATTGTATCAATTGTAGCAATTCATATAGTTTTTTAATAACAAATAAATCGTTAAATCTTTAACTGGCAATCAAACCACACCCCCTCCCCCCCTTCCAGTTAATATTATTAATGCTATTTACCGTTCAATTTAAATTACAATGAAATTGTAAGTACCAAAGGTACTAAAAATGGGCAGGTTCTCATTGTGTTAGTAGAAAAGAAAATTAATTATCTTTTAATAAATATTTCTTTTAACAGTTTTCTTAGCATTTGTTTTCAATTGCATAGAAGCAGCAGCAGTGAGAGCAACATTAACTTTTTACCGCCTTCATCCTACCTTTCTTTCGTTGTGCATCTTTAGCAGTTTCAACAATTAACAATAAGAAATTACAACAACTAAAGCTGAAATAACAACAATTATTTATTTTTTTTTTTGCTTCATATACATATTTCCACTCTATGCTCCGATGCCTTTTATTAAGAAAAAAAACTGCAATAAATAAAAAAATGTAAAATTTTAAGACTTAAAAGAAACAACAAGATGTGCGAGTATATATTTATTTTATTGATCGACTGAAAAAGATCACAATTTTAAGACTTTTCGAATTTTAATAATTACTGACTTCAAAAACTATACATGCAGTTTGTTTATTACGTAATTATTTTTCGCAAGAAAGAAATGTACTTATTCCTAAGCCTAAGATCTCGTAACTATAGAAATCAACTAGAAGTCCAACTCTTTTCATTCGCTCAGAAACAAAAAAAAAAAGGCTCTCTTCACACGTATTAATTTGTTCTGTAGAAAATTTTACTAACACATGCAAACAGTTCAGTTTTTTGACAATTCTGTTAGGTTTTTTGTGTGCAAGTTTGAGTTCTAGTTGTTTTCTATGCTCGTAACCATGACCTTTTCAACATTAATTTATAATTTTTTTTTATTATTTTGTAATGATATAAAAAAATACTTATTCCTAATCAAATTCTCCCAAGTAAAACGATCATATTTTATATGGTCCTAGAGAGCCACTTTTTCAACTACTTGGTCACTTTTTTGGCCCTTTTCTAAATAGCGACTTTTTAACACTATATGCTAAATGACAAGTTGTTTGAAATAAATCGAATAAATCGACTGATTTTATAAATGAACTGAAACTGTTAGTAACTTAAAAATAATAATATAGTCTATGAACTGTTATTTATATCATCATAAGCCATTTTTTTTTTTTACTAAATTAAAAAAAGGAAAAGACTCGATAAAAACATATGTCCTAATTTATATTTTTACATTCCCTCGTGGGAACATGTTTTTAATAAATTATCAATAATTCTGATTTAAGTCAATATTTGTGGATCCATTGTTCAGTCTTAAATTTGTCCGATGAGGATTTTAATAAATCTATGTTGTTGTAAAATAATGATAAATTAATTTTTTGATAATAAAAGTGAATTTTGATGTATTTCCTAAAATTCAAAATTTTAGTTTTTGTTAACAAACAAATTAATTTGAAGTGGTCTTTAAACTTTTAAACTAGTTGTTACCTTTAAAAAAAACACATTTTTGGCGAGTTTTTATTTTAAAATCCTCTCTTTGGACACTCTTTAAAAATTCTAAACGGTAACGCTGTATGGTCCATGTATGGTCATATATGGACTAGTATAGGGAAATATTTGCAATATATGAATTCATATATAAAACTATACATTAAAAAAATAATCTTATACGGAACTACATATGGAAAATAATTTTTCATGTACACAGAAAAAATAAAATTTCATATTCTAATACTAAATTAATAAAATCAAATATGTTTTTACTGAAAACGGACCTATCACAGAATTTGTAAAATCAAATAATCAAATTCGTAAATGTTTTACAGAAACAAATTTTTTTCTAATTGAAATATTTTTAATTAAAAATTTGATTATTTGAAAATTCTAATAATTTTTTTAAAATAAAGCAATGAAGAAAATATTTTTCTAATAAATGTTCTTATAAAAGTACATAATATGGCGGAATAAAGTGTTAAGAGCTTCACAGTGTTGGTTAAAGTAATTGGGAATAATATCTATATTGAAAGAATTAACAATAGACAAATTTTATTCACTCGACTTTCATCAACATCGACCTAAAATGAAGACACGCCAATTATTATAAATGTAAATTTCCTTATTAAAGACGATAGATAGATATTTATAAATAGTAAGGGACTTTTCGACAAAATACTTCTAAGTAATTAAAAAAATTAATTATATATAAATTATACATTTCGTTCCTATTTAAAGTATATTTAATTGTTTAAATTTGTTTAGTAACTACAAAAACAATATTATTGTAAAATTGTTTTCTTTTAATGTTTGTTTTACATTAATCAAATACATAGCTATGACAGTATCATAGCATAATTATAAAGTACTCGCACATCTACAAAAACAACAATTCCTCACAATGTCAAAATGATATAAACAGTAAATGAGAGAGGAAGACTAAAATACTCACGAAAAAATTTTACATAGGAATACAATAACAATTTGACAGTACCGCGAGGTATGTCGATGAAAAAATTGTAAAACTGCTGTTCTTACGAGTATACTTTATAATTATACTATGGACAGTATCATCTAAGTCGGGGTTCACTCACAGCAATTTTTCTTGTCGCAATTCTGACTTTGTAGACGAGAAAGGTAAAGAGAATGTAAAAGTTCAGAATTGCAGCAAGAAAAATTTCTGTGTGTGAACGCGGGCTTGAAATTTATAAACACATAAATGTGTGATGAAAATTTGTACAACTTTCGATTAAAATACAACAATTTTGGAAAGTTTTCTACATATTTTCTCTAAGTGTTTCACAAACAAATTGAACACAGCAAACGAAATGTCAAACAGAGCGTAATTTAAACAAAAACATTGTAAAAATTTTTCTATAACAAATCCAATAGAATTTGCATTTGTTATAGGATAACAAAAGAAAAAATTAAATAAAATAAATTTTAATAATTTGGAAAACTAATTAAGTGTTGAGAAAGTTGATTATTACAATAATAAAAGTAAAACAAATACATGCATAACAAACAATCGAGTAATTGTGAATGATTAAATAAAAGAGTAAATAGAAAAAAAACAACAAAGATATAAATAGAAAAATTAAATTAAAAACTGTAAAGAAAACAAGGTAAAAAATAATATAATCCTGTTAAAAACAAAGAAAATATTTACCATGACCTTGACTTTTAATAGATTTTCTGTGAAGTGCTATCCATTACCTATCAAGGATATTACCATTTTTCTTAAATTTTGTTTTTTGTTTTAGCTCTGAGGAAAGAAAAACAGAAGCCATATTAACGAGTGAAAAAAGGGGACGATAGTCAAATTGGGTGGTTTTTAATACCAGCTAATGTTATTACCAGCCAGCAATCATATGTCCCTTTTGTTAAAGGTCTTTGAAAATATATCAAAATTGTGTTCGGCTTGCAACTGTGGACACAATCCCAATCCGCTCCGGCTACCACTGTCTCGCGCACACGTAGCTGGTTTGGATTTGGATTTACTCCGGAACAACTACTAACATTAACACAGCATTTGCAGAGATTGTGTCGCTCACATAGATCGGTAAAAATGTCTTCCTCACAATCTTCCCAATCGGAAGAGGATGATATGAGAAGTGGTGCCAATAAGTCGGTAGCTGTCGATACTATAGTTAAATTTCCCTGCCAGAGAGGAAATATAGAAGCTTCACTAGAGTCTGATGATGAGGAAGTTGCTGGTGCTATGATAGATGTAGAGGGTTTCTGTTATGCAGATTATCGCATTGAACAATACGCCCATAGCGTTTTAGATTTTAGTTCACAATATGGCATAGATTTAAGTATATCCTATACCGCGCCAAATATTACAGGCAGACCTTCCAAGTATCCGGAATATGGAGACTTTCCTCAAACATTCGCAATGGTATGTTTGAATAAATTTTATTTAATATGAACAAAATTTTAAATTGTTTATATTTAAGCGCACTTATGGTGATTGGTGGGACAAGTCTCCATCGCGCGTTCTCGAAATATCTCCTCAAAATTTACCTAAAGTACCCGCTGAAGATTTTATAGTTTTGTATTATGAAGACTATGTTATTCCAGATGAAATTGCAATTTTTGAAACCTTTAATCCTGGTGCTGTAATACGTATTTGGGCGTATACAATTGCCAAAACTTGGATTTGTTTATGGGAGGATAATGATTTCTATACACGACCACCGTATGTTGCAAATAGAGCTAGACGTTTTGCACCACCTTTAAAACGAATACAATTACCAACCAAGTGAGTAAAAAATTTGTTTTTATTGAAACTATACTAAAAGTAAGAAATTTTTTAAAAATAATTAAAACATGTTCTAATATAATAGAATAAAATTTTTGAAAAATAAGAAAATTTTATAAAGTTTTCTAAAAGAAAAACTTCTTACATTTACGAAGAACCCTGTCTTTTCACTTAACTAGTTATTTTTTATGGTTATTAACTTGTTCTTATTTTCATACAAATAATTTAACTGGTTAAATTAAAAAATAGCTAATTGTTTTTTCGCCGTATACAACTCTGAATTATACGCTCGGATCCAAATTCTATGAACAAAAATTTAATAAAAAGTAAATAATAATATTTACATAATTTTATGAAGAAAATTAATAAACAGTTAAAAGAGTAATTTGATTAAGTATTCAAAGTATTGTGATAACATTTTAAAAAAATTTTATAAAATATCAAGAAAAAAATACACATTTTTTAGTAAAATATGATAACTTTTTCTTCATTTAAAAAAGGTCAGTAAACAGGTATGTGATAAAAAAAAGATCCTTTTCAAAACGAATCGCTTTGAACAATTGTGATGAAATTTATGTGAAAAATAACAATTATTTTTAGGCAAAAATATAAAAAAATATATTTAATAAATTATAAAAGAAAGTGATTTAAATATAATTTTTATCAATAACAAAAACTAAATATCAGTTCATCACACATTTTTTGATTAAAAATCGAATCGTTTTACATCACATACCTGAATGTTTCCTTTTAAAAATTAATCGATTAAATTTTGAAAACATTCAAAATTTGACTTTCAAAAATGTAAAGAAATTTTTAACAATTTGACTTAATTTTTTTTATATATATTTTACAAACGTAAATTTGTTGTGACTATTTTTTTTTTATATTTTATACCAAAAAAAGAAAAAAATGTTTAAAATTGTTAAGAAAATTAAAAATATGCAAACAATGCAAAATAATCAGGATTTGCAAATTGTGCAGCAACAATTTCTAAAAGAGAATTGCATTAATCCGGCAAAACATTCCTTATACAAAAGCATAGAAAACTTTAAAGAAAAGACATATAATCCTATGCGTACCAAGAAACACACCAAACAACAATTCTCAATTAATAACGAAAATTATATTCAAAATCTGTTACAAATTATACGTGATACTTATCCCAAAAATTTTCATTCAACTCAATATCAAAAAGATACATTAGCCGGCAAGCAAAGAAAATTATTTGAGCTTAAAGAAAAATCGTATTGCAAAGCTAATTGCGAAATTACTGATCGTTCACGTAAGATTCTCTCAAAACCCAGTGTTAATTATCAAAGGAATTCTTTAAAAAAAGTAGCTACAGTTATTAAGTTGAATAATAGACAAACTAAAGCAACTTCAACTTCTGATTTAAAGAGTTCCAAAAATATTTCTATTTTAAAAACTGAAAATAATGAAGAAAATAATGTGAAAGATAATACTGAACATAATATGGATAAATGCAATAGCTTTGTTGGCAAAAAGATGTTATCGCTTAAAAGTGGCTGCTATGCAAAACAACCAGAAGAAAAACGTTTAGACAGCAATAAAAAGAAAATTCAAAAAGTACAAACAGCAAAAAATTTGAAAAAGAAAAATATTTGTAATCCATATGAACCTCATGTTTTAATGGAAAATCTTCGCAATGCTGTTATGCACAGTATTCAAATATTACTTAGTACTCCCAGTCATTATGGTAAATATATATTTATGTTTTAGTTTTATTTTTCTTTTTAAATGATAACATTAATGTATTAATAGTATAAAATTTGCTATGATTTAAATGAAACACATTTTTATTTATTTAGCAGCCAATAATTTATTTATTTTTATTGTCAAATATGTTCGTCAAATCCAATTGATTTCCATTAGTCCGAAAAAAAGTACAACGTCAGAATTTGACAGAGGCAATCAAACTAAGACTTTTCTCTTTTAGATCCGAGCTGATATTGACTCCTAAAGTTTTTTGTAAAAATATAATTTCATGTAGTATAAAATCTAATTTTCAATTTATATTTATTTTAGTTTTACTTACTTTTTTGGTCGTCAGGTTAAAGTTCTGATTTTTTACGATTATAAAAAATTGAGCTACCATTTTCATTCTAAAAATCTATTCTTTTTTTTATTTATTAAAAAAAATATATATATATAAAACACAAATAACGTAAAAAGGTTCACCTTTTTAAACGCAATAATAAGAGCAAATTTAACTTACAAACCAACACATGAAACGCTAGGAGCAGTGAATCAAAAAGTATTATTTGGTATTTTACAAGACTCTAACACAAATTACAGTTGAATCAACTTTGAAGTCACATTATATGGATGTTATCCATTACTGCATATATTTCTGTCTGGTTACCATAGGGAATCAGCACAAAATGTTGCCCAGAACTTCGGCCTCGGACTAGTTCTATACTATGTCTCTACCTCTATTTCTATGTATCATGGTTCCTTACTATGAAATTTTTTAAAAAACCGTCAGTTTTGATAGCTACTTATTTGAATATTTGATATTTTGATTCAGAATGTTCCGTTATATAACGTCATCGAAATGTCAAAAAAAAAAAATTCTATTAACGAATTACGACATTTTTGAACATTTTCTGATTTACATAAATTAAAATTATTTGCGTAAAGAAAATTTTTTGTGCATTTAGGAAAAAATATGCTATCAATGACCGCGAAACAGCGTCTTCAAAAGACTATTGAAAATAAAGAAAATACATTAAAAATATTACTTAAGGAAATTCAACATTATGACAAAAAAATACCCATAACTATACGAGACCAAATAAGAGGATCAAAAAACGTCGAACGCATAAAATATGAGATAGAAAAAACAAAAAACAAAACTCAAAAAGAGCTGCTTACAAATCAACAATTTCGTAAAAATTGCTATAAATATTTATTACAAACTATTCGAGAAATATATTTGAAAAATCAACAACAGTTGGGAATAAATAGATGCTTCATAGAGGAGGAAAATGTGATATTAGATAATTTGGAAAATTACGAAGAAAAACACAACCGAATATTTCAGAAGAAAGGAGATAATGCTGAATGTAAACATAATGGATTAAAAGTAAACTGTAATCGCAAAGCCAGTGTTTTATATGAAAAGAAATTATTGCAAACTAATCCTAAGTCTTTTTTAAAAAAATAGTTTTAACAGAAAACATAATTTCTCAGTAAATCTACAAAATTTAAGAAAACTTTCCACAAAAGTAAAAAAAAATCTTAAAGATTTAAGTGAAGATAACGCTAATTTGCATAAATATCTTATTGAACCTAATAGGCTTAAACCACCCACCAGCTCAACATCTAAAAATTCCTTTATAACCATTAAAATACCCAGTCATTATGATTTTAATAATAATTCTTTAAAGAAAATATTCTATCACCAAAATCAATCTTCTTTGCAAAGCAGTCGACTTCATCGGGAAGACCGTCAGAAGGCTTTAACAGAAAATGTACGAAATTCTATAATGTTGGGCCATGACAAAAACTCTTTGTATGGTAAAAAATTGGATAGAGTTATTTAAAATTTATTGCAGTTAACAACTAATACATTTTTTCTGGTTTGAATAAATATTTAATTACATCTTTGGATATATTTAAATATTATTTCTTAAGATCATGAAAACATAAATTCAAATGGAAATCTGGATTTTTGAAATTAAAACAAATTGCAAAAAAAACAACATTACAGAATATAAAAACTTGTTTGAAATTTTGAATATATGAGGAAACAAATAATATTTTATAAAATTAAAACAGAAGTGCTTAAGGAATTGATCTTTGATTGATGAGTGTTTTGCACTAAATAAATAAAATAAATAATTATTAAAAATGTGGAAATTATGAGCTAAATTAAAAAAAAAAAACCATATGTTTTGAATTATCGTCGGTTATTTGGAAATTCCTTTTACATATTTCTTGATTTTGTTTATACCTCATCATTTTCGAAAAGTCGTTTGAATTTGTATACTCTATACTTTGAAATTCAAAAGTGCTTTCTTTCGAATCGAATTACAGAATAACCTCCCAGCTCGTTGAATAATCTAAAATATTTAATGTTGACATATGTTTCACAGAATATAATTTACTTTAATATATATATATATTTTTTTTTAATTAAACAATCCGTATACCATAATATTATAAATTTTGCAGGACAATAAGACTGGAGTTTAATCATCAACGTCTTCATTATTACACCGAAATTGATGCAGTTTTATTAAGTGGTAAAAAATTCAACATGAGAAATACGCAAATGCTATTAGACTATTATGAAAGACAACGAAAAGGTACAAAAAAACATTTCTAATTATAAATTTATTTTTTATTAGTTATTATTTTAATTATAGGTTCCATTTTATGTAAACTACAAAATATGAAGTTTAGACCCATTTGTAAAGATAACTATCAAACAAGATTGCAACATTTTCTAATGCATGATTTGAATAAATTTATGTCAGCCATAAATGATGTAGAAAATACAGAAATAAAAAATACCAAAGACTCGGAAAAAATAACTACAGCATCACAAGTAGATTTAAAGGATATGCCGGTAGTGTTATACAAATTTTTCTTTAAAACTAAAAAATATCTCATGTATTTATTATTTTTTTTATATATATTTTCCAGTTTGATATAGTTTTAAAAATCTTCAGTTATTTAGATTTAGTCTCTCTATTCCGTGTGGGCCAGGTGTCACGTTTCTTTTATGATGTCTCTACACATCCGTTATTATATAGCGAATTGAATTTAAAACCTTATTGGCATTTAGCAACAACGGAATTACTTTCAACGCTGGCCAAAAGAGCAACGATTTTAAAGAAATTAGATATGTCCTGGTGTGGTTGTACCATACAAACGGTATCACCAACGGAATTTAAAAAGTATTATTTTTTTTAAATTATTTGTTCGTTTCAATTGTTTATTTACTTTGTAAATTCGTTTTTAGATTTATACAACAACGTGGTGATTCTTTAACTCATATACGTTTAAATTCCGCCAAATTTCTAAATGCCAGCTGCATTGAAACATTGGGCATCGTCTGTGATAATTTAAGAGGTATTTTATTATTTTGCTATGAGTATTTTTTTTTTAACGATTTTGATCGTGGATAAACACTTCATAAAATGTGTTTTATTTTCTTAGAACTTTCTTTACGCAATTGTTCAACTAGTCCACCTTTATTGAATTTTTCCTGTTTGGCGAATCTAAAGAATTTGGAACGTTTGGATTTGTTTCAAACTATTATTGAATCGGATTTACTATTGACCATGCTAGAGAGTAATCCTAAATTAAAACATTTAAATTTGGGTAAGATTTAAAAAAAAAGAAGAAGAAAAAAAAAACAAGTAATATTAATTTTGAATCGTTTCTTAAAAAAAAAAAATTGAAGCATTTTGCAATGTTGCTGTTAATATGGATGATGTAGCTTTGCATATATCCCAGTATAATAAACAATTAATATCCTTGGATTTATGGAAAGCTCATTTCCTTTCCGCCCATGGCCTAATAGCCCTTTCTGAATGTCATGATTTAGAGGAAGTTGATTTTGGTTGGTGGTGAGTATCTTAAAAATATTGTGTTTAACTGAAATCATTATTTTTTATCATAATCTCGTTTTATAGCTTACGTGAGGCTACTTTAGGTGATAGTTTAAAGGAATTTCTAACAAAGTGTCCCAAAATAAAGAAATTATTTTTGGCGGCAGTACGTGGCTTAACCGATCGTGATTTAGAATATATTGCAAATTTATGTCCCAATTTGGAACAATTGGATTTAATGGGTGTTTTGGGTATATCAAAAGAAAAATATTATGAGTAAGATTAAATTTACACAAAAGATATATAAATACTTTTCCCTATTAATTTTAATCAATTTCTTATAGTATACTACAAAAATGTAAAAAGTTGCAATTAATGGATTTAAGCTTTTGCGATAATATAATGGATTACGAGGTATATTTTAATAATTTATATTTTAAAATTTTGTGATTAAGATAATATGTATTATATTTTTTACAGGTGGCTATGTGGTCTCGTAACTTCAAAGTGAATATCAAGTGTTGTCATGTACCTAACGATTTTAGATAAGATTTTTACCAATAATACAAAACATTTTAGTTAATTACATTTGTAACTAAATAAAATTCATTATTAAATCTAAATTAGTTTTTAAAAAATGTTATTCTATGTAGATAGTAAAATAAATTTAAATAAAAAAATAATAATTTTATTTATTTTTAAAAGCAGGATATGCTTTTATATAATATAAAGGCTCAATTACATAGAATACTTTTGCTTCAACTGCGACTGACAGCTACGCAACGCTGGATTATTTTGCTATTAAAATTTTACATAATAAAATTTAAAGATGTAAAAATTAAATTATGTTCTCAGTTGAAATAATGAATTCCAAACAAAAATGTTAGACTCATCAAAAAATATTACTTCGGTTGAATATTTTAATTAGGAAATAAAAAGTTATGTTCACCTCTCAGCCGGATAACAGCCGACTTTGAGCCGCCGCTGACAATTTTTAGCAAAGCAGCCGCCGCCGTTAAAATCGTTCGGCGCAGGTCTCTGATTTTTTTTGTCCGTGTGGAGAGTAATTACATTTTTTTCCAACACAACGTTTAATAAACAAAAAGAAAAAAAAAACATTAAATAAAATATTAAAAAATCGAATGTGTTTTTTTTTTAAAACATTTAAAAACTAATAATGTTAAACTGAAAACAAGATAATAAATGTGTGTTAAAAGAAGAATATTTTCGGTGAAATTTTTTCATTAAAAAGTGCGAAAAAATACATAGTAATTAAGAACAAAAAGAAAAATCAACACAAAAACACAGGTGAACCGAATGAAGGAAAGCAAAATGTCAAAATAGTTTTTCTGTGTTTTGTTATTGTTTTATATGTTTACAGTGTTGCTTACACTAGTGAGTAGTGACAGGTGTCATTTTGGGGATTAAAAATAGTACTAAGTATTTGATATTGTTAGAATAACTAGAATTTTTCTGTGATGATCATTTGTGGTGTAAAGATTAGCATTATTTTATCTGTAAAATTACAATGTTTTTGTTTTTTAGTCTGTGGATTTATAGCAAAACATAGGCATTAAATATTCATATTACAAAATATTATGTTGTACAAAGCTCTTAGAATTTTTTATTTTAAAATAATAAAATAAATCTGAGGCAAAAAGAAAAACAGCATAATTCATATTTGTTAGTTCTCAGGAGACCGATTTTAAAGTTCAAAATTAAAATTGCATACAACTACATCTTATGAAAATTTATGGTATATTTTCGAACCGATATGTATAATAGTATATGAATAATAAGCAAAAAAGTAATTGTATTGCTTTTCCTTTTATGAAATTTATATTTTGTTTAAATAATTAGGTATGTCATGAAATTCGATCGATTTAAAAAGTAAATCGTATTCTTAAATCGATTAGGTTGTGATGAAGAAGAGAGATATCCCTTGCTTCTGAAAAAACAATAACAGTTTGTTGTGGAATAAAAAAATTATTGTCGATGAATTAATTAACATTTTTCGTTTTTTAATCGTTTTTGGTTCGAAATCGAATTTCCTCACATACCTGAATATATATTTTTCCAAAATAGAATTTTTAAATATTTCCAAAATGTAAAAATAAAATTTATGTCTTAAATAACTACAAATATGGAAAAAGAAAAAGCATATATCAATTCAAAAATAATGGGCAGATTTCTTTTACTTTTTTCATTTGCGATGACGATTTTATTTTCTATGAAAAAAAAATAAGAATATTTTATATTTTTGAGTAACATTTCTGGTTAAGTTTGTTTCTGTTAATTTTCTTAGAACAAAATTAATTGAATTCGACTTCGTAAGCGGTGAAAATTGCTTCATGAAAATGAAAAAAATCGATCAATTTAAAATATAAAACAGCGAAGAAGGTGATATAATCACAAAATATTAATTAAATTTTTAAATGTAATTCGAACATATTGAAGCATTTAAAAGTAAATGTTTTATGGTATATCCGCATTCAGAGATTTGATTAAAATGATAAAAATATAAAAAATTTCCATATAGGGAAGAAATTTTTACTATATTTAGTACATAGAAAGTTGTTGTAAAAATTTTGCTTTTAGACTAAAGATTATGAATTTTTTTGTGAAAATGTGATTTTTCAATAGAATTATAGACATCTTGAGGGCACTTTAAATCGTTTTAAAAATTTGCATTTTGAAAACAATCTAAATAGTGGAAAATTCAAATTTTGAAATTATTTTTTTGGAACTCATTTACCTCCTTAACTCACTATACTATTTCATCAGATTGTAAAGATAACGGTGTCAATTAAAAGTTCGGCGTAAATCAAGATCTTCGGCACAGTTGATTTTTAAACAATTTTGATGGTGATCTATAGTACTTTTACTTGTGATTATAGTGCAATAAAAAGTTTTGCCCGTTCTTTGCTCGGTTTACGAGTTATAGGCCTTCAAATTTTCAAAATATATTTCTGAATAAAGAATCTTAATTATATTGATGATTTAAAAGCACTTATAAATGCCTTTTCAATGATATATAACATAAAAGTACAATCATTGGTAAAAAATTCAAATAAATAATAAAAGATTACGTTTAAAATTTTTCTTTATTAACAATCGTTATTAAATAATCTACTCTATTTTCCATTCCTTTTGTACGATTACTACTAAATATTTGCAACTCTGCAAGGCCGACGAACGAATGACATTTCAAATACAATATCTCAATTTTTTCTGTTCGTTTGTGGAATTTCACTGTAAAATGCGTTGCAATTTCAATAATTTTTTTGCAAAAATATCTATTGAATGCGTATAAAAAAGTAATAACATTAATATGCAACATATTAACAAAAATATAACAACATAAAAATCAGTAGTAATTTAAATGAGAAACTAAAACAAACGCCGAAACGTGGTAATACACGATAAAGAAGAAAAAAATCAAATCATTTTTAACTAAATTTGGTATAAAAAATTAAGTGAAGAAGTAAAAAATCAAAGAATAAAATTGAGTGAACCCAATATCAGAAGAAAAAAATAAACGAGTGAAGAAGTGCAAAAATAAATCAGAAGTAAAGTTTTATAGAAATAGAACAAATAGAAAAAAATTCTTTTGTTTCTCACATTTTTTGGTCGTGCTGTCAATTTTGCAAAAAAAAAAAAAAATTCAATAAATAAACGGGTCAGTTGTGGAGTGCAAAGAAAAGTGTCTTCTAACATATACATTCGCAAATAATTTATAAGAAAAAAGAACAAATGAAGAAATCAAGAAAAATATATGGAAGAAAAAAATAAAACCCCGAATTCAAGCCAAGTTTGCAGCGTGTATAAGAAGTGAGATTACGGCCAGTTCTTTTAAAAATTTTTTATTGGAACACGCCTTTTTATTTCTTATAATTAACACAGTGTATATTAGTGCATTGAATCATTTAGTAATTAATTTTTTATATTTTTCTTCATTTTTCAATTTACATACATATATTTTGTGATGTGTTGATTTAAATCCACTAAAATAAAAAAATAAATTTATAAAACTTGTTCTAAACTGCTAAACCAAAAAAAAAAAAAAAAAAAAAAAACAAAATATTGCTGCTAACTAATAATAACAATAATAAATAAAAAACAAATACAAATAAATAAAAACCTCTAAAACAAACATATAAACTTGACTCTAACAACCTCTCTGCAGCAGTAGCAGCACCAAACGCAAAAATAATAAGTCTTTCTCAAAATGGATGAAGATGACAACAATTTGGCCAGCAATAGAGTAACAATAAGTGGTGAAAATGTTAATATCGTTGAAGAAGGCCAGGAAGATTTTGATGATGACGATGATTTGCTTGACACAATAGAAGTAACTGTAACCACAGATGGTGCACCCTTACCGCGTGATGACACAGAAGATATTGAAATCATAAATCTATCTTCTTCCAACCAGCAGCAGCAGCTACAAACACAACAGCCAAATAACACAACTGGTGCCGCTAGCTCACCCAATAATGTAAATGCTCCTTGGCCTTGGCAAAATGAAGAACCTTCTGTAAATGCTCCTCCCCCACTTAATTTAAGTGAAGATCGCCACAATTGGCCTTGGGAAAATGAAGACGGTGAAGATCCAATCACAGCTGAATCACTTTCTGGTCCTTCTACTTCAACACGTGCAAATGCTATAATTTCAGCAATTTCAGTAATATCTTCGTCGGGCCGTAGTGGTGAAGCGGGCGGTGGAGCTGGTGATGAAGCAGCCGGCGGTAGTGGCAGTAGTGGAGGTGTTGTACCTAGCTATTGTTTTGATACATCCTCATTTTGTTATCGTACTCGAAAAGAAGTGGCAGCTTTTATAGTGGCTGAATGTTGTAGTGGAGGTCCTACGCCAGATTTGAATTATATAATGGACAGATTTTTTAATCCCAGCACACCTATCGATAATCCGGACAATATATCTTGGATACGTTGGCTTATTGCAGGTGGCAGAACTATTAGCGATTTTGTGAAAATTGGTGAGTTTTTTTTAGAAATAATATAATTTAAATTTATAATTTTTGTTAAGTTAATAAAAGGTGTGATTTTAAGAAAATAATACTTAACAATACAATAATTTCTGTATTAGTAACACTTATCTACCAAAAAGACACCTAGTGTAATTAAAGGCGTTTGAATAAATAACAAATAAATTTTTTATAAATATAAATGAAGTTTGATCGAAAGACTCAACACACCTTTTGCTTTTAACTTAATTCAGAAGAAAATTTTAAAATCAGGAGGGTACGATAATTAGTAGGAAAAAAGATCCACATATTATTGGGAAAGATAAGAAAATTGAGAGAATACATTTGATAGAAAAACAACAGCGCTAGCTTACTGCTCAGACTTTTTGGTTAAAAACTATTTAAAAACCAATAATTATATTAGTAGTATTCAAAAAAATGTATACGTTAGTGAAAATGAAACAAAATTCGTAAAAGAAATAACTTAAATTTATTGTAATAGCACATCCTATAGTACCTATACGTAATGGAGTACTTAAACAGTTTTTATTAATAATTTGGTGAAGTGAAACTGTTTTAATGTGAATCACTTAAATTACGTTTTGTTAAATGTTGCTGTTTCTGCAATTTGGAGGTGTATTTCGCAATGGCATCAAATATTTTCAATGACAAATACTTTAGATTAATAAATTTATTCAATGATTAGCAAGACTGAAATAAAAGGGCCTCAAAGCGAAGATGGATTCAAATATGATAAATCTTTCAATTGCCTTTGTTATCGCTGGGCTCAATATCTCTGAATGTGACTGTCAATGGTCGTTTCGTAGTAAAGCTTCTAGTAATTTCCTAATTCAGCAAATTATTTTTTTAACTAACTAGATAAAGGATATTATATAAATGTATAATGTTATTTTTGAGAAATTTTTTATCTTTCCTTTTTCCATACGTTTTAATAATATTAAAATTTTCAGTATTCCCCAAATAAGAATTTTGGAGATAAAACTTTTAAATCTAATGTAATAATTTCTTAATGCCCTTTGATGTGATATTGTTTTTTTTATACCCTACACCACCAAAGGTGGTTGGGGTATTATGTGTTCGTGCAAATATTGTAACGCAGAGAAAAAATTTTCCTACACCCACCTTAAAGTATACCGTT
>MINK01187902.1:4904-22341 GCA_001735545.1 Phormia regina
ATTGTCATCACATTGCCAGATCTGCCAACATTGTTAGATCTGACAACCGTGTATACACAGCTTTAAAGTGATTTTCTGAAGAAAGGGTTATATGGGAGCTAAGGTTAATTGTGGAACTATGTTCATAAAATTTGGTAAAAAGATTGATACTTGTATAAAACTTCTTTTAATCGAATTTTGTTAAAACATTCCTATATTGAAGGTGTTTTTGAGTGTTAAAACCCTATATATAGTACATTTGTATGGGGGCTAGAGGAAATAATAGAGCGATCATAAACTATTTCATTAAATTAACTTCAAATTGTGACCTGTATTTTATGCACAAGGTTTACATGGACAGCCAACTAGATGGACGATCATCGTTAAATCGATTTTAAAAGTGATTCTAAGTTGATTGGTTGGGTGTTAGATAATTATTACAAACATCAGCACAATGATGGTGTAGGGTATAATAATATTAATAAAAAATAAAAGAAAAAATAATAATAATTATGTTTAATGTCTGAGTGTTAGTTCATTAAAAAATCTAGGTTTTAGAAAACTTGCTCAAAAAAATAAATAGTAAAAGAACGTTCGTTAAATAAACATATAAAAATAAGACTCAATCTAGAGGTTTTTATGACCTCAACAGATCAAGATTTTTAAAATTCCTTCAACCGTAATTAAGTTTGGTACAGATTTTTTGTTAAACGTATTCATTTGGGAGGGAAATTTCCTTTTTCCCTCCCCGTGAATCCGCGCCTTCCCAAATGGATAAAACACCACGAATGCTGATAAAGTGTGTACGTATTCTATTCTACTGATGTCTAATTATAGTTCACTAACTCTGCTTTGATACCGCCAAACAGAGACAACAAAGCAATTTACGATTGTAAACTTTTTTAACCGTTTAAATATGTTTTTTATGTAATCATTATTTTAATTCACAAGTTTTAGATTAAATTTAAAATATTTTCACATAAATTTTATTTAAACTAAAACTAATGGTTTATACATTTCACTAATCCCATCGCTGAAGTAAGTTCTAATACTAAAACAATAAAAATATAAAACTTATATTGAATACACATGACTTGCGGCTAACATTCTTCATTTCTCATAAAAAGTTTTAAACACGAGGATAGACTAAAATGTCTTCAATAAACAATTGAAAAAAATGATCTTATTAAATATTTTCCTATTTGTTTAACCAAAAACAATAATTAATTTGAAACAAATTTGTTTCGATTACAATATTTCTTAACTTTTTAAAACAGGATATAAAGATTATATACAAATTTAATCTTAAGCCAAATATGAATAACACAGCTATAAAGTGTCAAGTGCTTCCCAAGAAGAACAATTTCATTACTTCAAAAATAATAGAAATAAAATCATATATTTATATATAAATTTTACATTAAAATGTGAAAAACACTGTAGCCTTAATTGTATTTTATCGAAGCTTTATATAAATGTATCGGAATTATTTGTATTACTACAGCTATTTCTTTACTTAGTAATCATTACTCATTAATCTATGCATTACCTAATGTATATACAAAAGAGTGGAAATAGTTTATTGTTATTTTTTAAGCTAAAATCTATTTAACAGCAAATAATTTCCACAAGCAATGAATTTATTTTAATACTTTTTGAACGACAAAAAATAACTTAAATAAATTGCAATTTATAAAGAACTTTTTCAGTATTATCCTCGTATATTTAATATGCATGTGTAGGTTTGAATTTCTTTGTTAGTTTTGCTTTGTGTTTTATTTTTAGGACATTTCCACCTTAAGTTAGAAAAAAGTCAACATACTTAAACGCCATTATTTTTATGATACACCATAAAATGTTTACCTAACAAAAAAAAAAAACTTAACATGATATTGGCATTTACATATAGTATTTAACCCAATTGACCAAATCTTTCAAAATAGCTTTTTTAAAAACTTAAAGTCAGTGAAGATAACACATGTTCTAAAATGATTAATTCTAGAACTGAGGTAATCAGAACCACTTCAGTTTCTTTAATAACATCTTAACATCATAAACTATTCTACCACTAGTAGAGTTGAACATTAGGTTATGTTATAATGACAGCCGCCTTAGACTCACTTGGGTCCAAATAAGGTCCCATTGTGTTATCATAGAAAGTTCACGCTGAATCAAGGTCCAATCTTTCTGAATATCCGATCCTTTAGACGACTTCGTGGTCTCTCTAAAAGAGTTGATCATGATTAGTTCAACAACTTTTTTTAATAACATCTTCAGATCTAGTGACATCATAAACCATTCTATCACTAGTAGAGTAGAACCTTAGGTTATGTTATAATGGCAGCCGCCTTAGACTAAGCTCTCTTGGGCCCAAATAAGGTCCTATTGTGTTACCATAGAAAGTTCCCACTGAATGAAGGCCTAATCTTTATGAATATCCGAACCTTCGAACCACTTCGTGGTCTCTCTAAAAGAGTTTATCCTAATTGTTTCAACTCTAGAGAGGCAGGATTTGTCTATTAATGTCTTTAGACTAAATAACCGTTGCCTTTGGTCCCCAAAGGACGGAGAGTGACAAAGAAAATGTTAAGTGGTCTCCTTTTCTTCCTTGTCTTTACAACTCCTATAAAAGTAATAGTAGTAGAGTCCCAGCCAGAGATACAAGCTGGTTTTGTGCCGCCACCCGTGACTCGAAATTTTAAAATTTGTATTCAAATATTTGAATAAGTGAAAGTAGTGGCTCCATCTATAAAAGGATAATAGAACGTATAAAAGTGAATAATTATTAAATGATGAAATCGTCACTACTTTTTCAATTACATCAAATTTTTCGTAGATAGGGAGCATCAATGGTGTCATATTTACTAAATCCCAGACGAAAATTAGGCCGCCGCGGAATTAGTTTAATTTGCCGCCGCCGCCCATTAAAAAGTATTGCGCCGTCGACGAAAATTTTGCATCGGCTTGTTCTCTGGTGTCAGCCTTCTAGCGTGTGCTCCGAAGAGCCAGTGACCTGTAATGATTCCAATAAGTTTCCTTAGATGGATCCTTGATAGCTTCAACAACTGCATTGTTTGCTTCTATTCTATACAAGTGGGTTCCCTGGTCCAACACTCAAATTTCACCTTGAAGTTATAGAAATCAAAATAAAATTTGCGTGATGTTCGCTGTTTACCTATTGTTAATGGAGCGCCTATATCATCGTTATAACCATATTGGTTCGAATTGGCTCCTGCACGCGCAAATATATCAGCTTCGCAGTTGTCGATTATATCGCTGGAACCCATGTAAGGGTATCCAACGAATGTCTCGCGATCTCCTCCAAAGACAATCGCCATTCACGGACAGTCCTTGATGTGGAGTTCACACCTGACAGGAAACTGATAGTAGCTTTGCTCTCAATATATATGCGGCCATCACTTCGGCCTGGATAATGCTGCAGTAGTCGGATAGCCTCTGAGACAGTCTCAGGTCTTATTGTGCAGAGAAGAAACCATATCCTGCTGTTTTGGAACCATCTGTGTAGATTTGAATTTACTCTTCGGTTATATAGTGACTATTGTCGTAATATGTTCTTAACGGCATGAGTACCATGAACCCGGGATCAAACAGCGGTTTTGGTGTTGAGTAATCAATTTGAAGATCTCGATAAAAATCACTGAGAATATTTGCATGACCATATCTTTGGTATTTCCATGCTTGTGTTGCACAAAGTCTTAACGTCGAATGTGTAGCAATCTTACTGGCCTCGATATCAGGTGGTACCAGTTTAGTATAGTAAACAGTGCCTAAGAGAGGTAGTTCTAAATGGCTCTGAATAGAACCTTATTGTGATTCTGAAATCCCTTTAGGGAATGTTTTACAGAACTAGTGCTTAAGAACTGAATCTGTATAACTTCTACCTCAGTTCTGAGAACAAATTACTGCTTCTCGAATGACTTACAAAAAGTGTTTAAACATTTTTTTGAAACTTAAGTTTCAAAAATTTTCCAAAATTTAAAAAAGAACAAAATATTTTTTTAATTCCATAAAAAGTAAATATTTTTATACTTTAAAATAATTCACACTTTGTTATCTCTTAATTTTTTAATATTTGGTCACATAGGTTACTTAAGTATTAAATTGCTTTGCCTAAACTATATGTCATGGTGTTTGGTTCACATGAGTCCGTGGTTGCCGGAATGAAAAATAAAAGGGGCAAATAAATAAATGCCTTAAATAATAGCAACACTGTAATACAACAAATAAACTTGCAAACATTTTGTTTATGAGTTTTTCCGTTATACTATGTATGTAATTCTTTTGTTATTATTCTTGAGGGTTTCCTGGCTCTCTCTCTCCCTCTCTCTCCCTCTCCCTCCCTCTTCTCTTTCTCTCTTCTTACGACTTACATATACTCTTGAAATTTAATAAAATGCTTTTTAGCCAACATATTGAGATTTAAAAGAAAATATACATTTATTATTCAGTTTTTTTCCTTTTTTGTTTCTCTTTACGGTAATGTTCTGTAATTTATTTAGCTTGGAGCAGCTGAATTAATTTTCCAATGAAACGTAAAATATTGAAGAGAATCAAATTAATGTTAGAGACAGGTATACTACGTGATTATTCATTTATCATTTAAAAAGAAACATTTAAGGAAATTTAATATAAATAAAAGAACATATAATTCAAAACAGGGTACGGCGCTTTGAGAACTCATTTAATTAACATTTTGGTATTTGTGTATGTTCTGTTTCAAATTTATTAAATAATAATTATCCAACATTTCATTATAAACTTGTCGGTGTTAAGATAGAGCATTTGTACATGTGCCTCAAATTGTGAAACTCTGATTTAAAACATTGACCGGCACAAAGAGTATAAATACAAATTTGAATTTATTAATGGATCTGTTAAAAATTAATAATGTAATCTTTAGTTGAGGCTCCAATAAGACTACGAAATCCTTATATTTTTAAAGTTGTCACATGCTACCACTTTATTTTTTCTTTATCTATCAACAATATGACTCAAATAAACTAATATTCATGTCACAAATAAATTAAGATACTTATCATCTTACAAACCTCCCTCGTACTTTTATTTGTGAAAACTTTTGCTACAATAAAACATTTGTTTGTAGTAACAAAGCTAATAAAATTTTTACCATATATTCAACATTGTTATAATCCTTAGAAAATATTAAGTTTGAGTTGAATGTTGGTTGACAAATATACAAGGGTAGTAAATTTAGGATTTGTAAGAAAATGTATACAAAAGAAAGAAAAACTCAAAATATATATTCTAACTATATATTTTGACAAATATAATCTTTAAGTTTAACACCACCACCACCACAATGAGGGTGTCAATAAAGACGGATTAGATTAAGTAATTCTCATTTATAATGTGTGGAACGTGTAGTTATAGACCGAAAAAAAATATTATATTTGAAATTGTAAGAAATAGAAATTTAAGAATATGCACAAGTTCACACACGGCAATTTTTCTTGCTGTAATTCTGAGTTTATAGGAGAGAGAGAGAGGAAAAGAGAATACTAAACTTTTACACACTCTTTACTTCTCTCGTCTACAAAGTCAGAATTGCAGCAAGAAAAACTTTTACATTCTCTTTACTTCTCTCGTCTACACAGTCAGAATTGCAGCAAGAAAAATTGCTGTGTGTCCTTAAGGAAATATCTGATATTTTCCAGAATTATATTAATTAAAGATTTTATTTTTAAATTTAAATTATTTTTTACTAGATTATAATATATTTTAATTTCACGGAATTACGGACAATATGATGTATTAACGTCTTTCGGTACAAACACTTAGAATTTCTTAAAAATAAGAAGAAGCGGAAACAGCCCAGAAAACAGCAAATACACTGTTCTTTCTTAGGAAAGGGAGAAATATTTTTCAAATGCACTCATTCACGTATATTTCTGTTTTTTAAGATCGAAGTCCTTTTTACTCGTATATACATATGAGTTCCCAAATCTAAGGTTTTCTTTGGAATTTTTAATTCTTTGATACACGAGATTTTCCTGCCCTAATCCTTCTAGTAACTGCGACACAGAATTTCTGGCTAGGAAGTTACAAAATGTCAGCCTGTACGACATTTTGTTCATCATGAATTAAGTTCACATTATTTTTTCGTCCAATTTTTTTTTATTTCTACGTCTTTAGGCTAGATTTCCTTTAAAATATTCTAATTAAGATTCAAAGCAATTAAGTTTGTATGACACTTTTCTTGCAGAGATTGCGTAAATTTCTCTCAAAATCCTTCTGAGTCCTACAGCCTCAAGACAACATTTTTCTTCTACTATCAGGTTCCCATTCTGTAACCATGACTTCTTTCTTTAATTTCTTTAATATTATAAGATTTCATGAAAAGTTTGGACTATACCACATCAAAAATTATAAGACCAAGAGCATGCACGGCTTTTTTTGGTGCGCAGTCCTTATTTAAATCTTAAAAACGAGTAAATCTATACAACGAGAACATGTTTAGGTGAATAGTTTGTCCTCCTAATAATGGGATGGAAAGTCGACTCTACGAGCTTTGAATTTGATTGAAATTCATCTTGTACACATATACTTGTATCCGCTAGTTTTTTTTACCACGTGTCCACACGCAAGAGATGAATATCAAGTTATTTAGGCTTTAGTGGGTACGGATTATTACATAGTCACTTCACCGTATACCGATGTCAGTGGTCCCAGATCATTTCCATGTGGAACGTCAGCTTTTATTTTAAATTTCTGTCACAAATTCATTATATTTTACTTAAATAAATTATTAGATAGATAGGACTCCAGGACATCTCTAACGAGAACATGAGAAGGTGAGTAATATGTCCTCCTAATAATAGGCAGGAAATTTGGATCTACAAAGCCTGGAATTTAATTGAACTTTAGTAAGAATTCTAGCAACTGGGTTGGAAAGAGTCAGTAGTTTTGTAATATATATTCCACTGATGAAACATCTAAATCTCTATGGATATTCTTATTTCTTATATATCATGGTGCAGTACCCATCATGGTTATAAGAATTTTCGATTGGGTCCTCTGTATAATTTCGATACTCGTATTACTGACTGCACCACATAACTGGATGACATATGTTCAAATTGTTTTTAAAAAGGATGACATAATTGACTTAGTTCTAATTGGCTGTTTATTAACCAGTGGATGCTAAAAGCTTCATAATAAGTACCTTAGTTTATATTTGACGATGCCCAGTTAATCGCCTATCAAAGTGAATACCAATATATGTAACATGATCTGACCGGGGTATCCTTCTCCGAGGGTTACGTGGTTACTTTTCAATACTGTAAATATATCGAGTTGGCTAGATGCTATGAACTAAGTCAGTTCACCACATTCTGTTAAATCACAAGTAAAAATCAAATACAAAATTGTTCCCAGAACACTTCTCTACGGACCATCTGTTTTTATTTCAAATTCCTCTGTCACAAATTCATTATACTTTACTCTAAATAAACAATTAGATTGGAGAGATAGGACTCCAGCAATTTTTGGGTACATTGTGGTAGTAAACATTTAATTATATATAAATGTTTGTCGCATGTTTAAGATTGATAGCTCGATTATTGCCATATTTCGGGTTCACTTAAAGGAGTACAGCCTTCTAGTGTTTCACGGGTAGAGAATAGACCTCTAAAGTTGATCACATTATATATGTGTTCCCCTTTTTTACATTCGCTAAAAATTCATTTATGACGTCATGGTAAATTATCTCATTTCAGTTTAAGAGATATTTGGATGAAAGCAAATGTTTTCCTCATGTTTGGATTTGTTTTATTCATCATAAATCAAAAATATCCCATATAAACCAATATACTCAAGCCACCAAGAGTTAATGTTTATGTGTTTATTCTGATAAATGAAAACTTTCAAAATATTTCACTTTAGTATCTTTATCTTAAAGCTGCTAATGTTGCGTATAAAATAAGGCAGGTATCATTAAAATTGATGCAAAAATCATGGTGTTTTTCACAGTTGCCACATATGGGAAACATATTTCTTTCAAATTGCCAGATTACTGTAGTGCCTTTCAGGCGGAGATATCGGCCATCAAGAAAGAGATAAATTGGTTAATGTACTGTAGAATATTTGAAGTGAATATTCGAATCTGTACCGATAGCCAACCCAGGACTAAATCTCTTTAGGTTGTCTTCTCGACATTCAGGCTGGTACATGAATACTGGACATCTCTAAATGCAATGGCAAGACATTTAAAACTAGATCTGATCTGGGTAAAGAGATATTAAAATATCCCGGGAAATTCCATTGCATACGAACTGTCCAATGGTGGTTACTTCCTTCGGCACGCTGTTCTTCTTCGTTTCTGCAGATCTGCAAGATCACAGCCGCACATTTGTCGGATAGCCTGCATGCTAAGAGATTAGGACTCCCTAAGAACGATTTTTGCAGAAGTTGTTTGAATGAGAAAGAGAAGGAGACAGTTGAACATCTTTTATGTCTCTGTCCTGCTTTTGATGGTATTAGGGCTGTGGTATTCGGCACTCTGTAAATACATGCGTTGTATGATTTTTCTGAAATCGTCAGAGAGATCTTCATACATGCATCAGGTTGAATCGATCCGAACTAACGGGTAACATAACAGGACCAATAGGACCAGGCGCGGATCCACGGAAATTTCCCTCCCCAAAACGAAAAATCTTAATGCAAAATTTATACTAAATCATAAAATTTAAGGAAATCGTTGTGAAAATCATTCTATTTTCCTCCCCCAAAAGCTTGAGCTAGATCCGCGCCTGAATAGGACCCTTGTGAGCTTTTTTCTATTCGTGTATATCTCACCTTCCTACCTAGGGCCTTATTTTGTAAAACATTTCCCCTCACTTTAAAAAATTTTTCATGTAAATTGTTTTCGTTTTTCAAAAATTTATATAGAAATTTTTTCAAAGTGAGGTAAAGGGATTTAGGAAATAAGGTGTCTAAACTATATAAAAATTTTTAAATAAGAGAAGATGATTTTTTTTTTCTTTCAAAAATTTTTACAAACTTTTTTACAACATTCGTTAAAATTAGTTTTATTTAAATTAATACTAATTATAAAATTTAAAAAAAGAAAAATCTTAATATTACTTAACAAACAATTAATTTCCTTTTCAAAACATAATTAAAATGTTTTCTTTATGTAAAAAATACAAAGTAAATCCTTCTTTCTTAATAAATAAATTTTATTCAACAAGATTTCCAATACATTTTCTTTAATCTTTAACAATTTTAATTATTGAACAACGTTTGACTGTTTGGTTAGTTAGTTAGTTGACTGGCTGTGATTGAAACTCAATAATTACCCCCCGCTGCCGAAAGATTTCCATTCAAATGGTGGCAAAAATGTAAATATCTACAAAATGCTTTTGGGACAATTTCTACAAAATCCCACAAGTTTACCCACTATATGGGTTTCCTTTCTTCAAAGTCACATACAAAATAAACAGTTGGTCGGATGGGCCAAAAAGGAAAATGAAATGAATACAAACGAATTGGGTTTTACAAAAGGAGCAAAATTAATTTGTAAAATTTAGCAGTTTGTTGTAGTTATTGTGTTGGTTTTTGGTTTGAATTTACACAAAATTTGTATGTAAATTGGTTTAGTTTTTTTGTTTTACATATTTAATTTATTTTCATTCTTTTTTTTCTACTTTTCTATTCATTTACATACATATATATGTATGTTTGTAAATGAAAGAAAAGGTCAACAGAAATAGACAAATTTCTTTGCGAAAAGAAATATTTTCTTGCAATTTATTTTTTTAAATCATTTTAATTTCTTTTGTTTATGGAGTTTTCGGTGTCTTTTGATATTTTAATTTTAAAAGTTGTAAACAAAAATGTAATTTAGCGACATAAAAAATTCTCTGTGAATTTTTAAATGAACTTTCATAGAATTTGTATGCCGAAATAAATGCTGTATATGTTTTAACTTTTTTAAATACGTTACTTTTAAAAAAGTGGTAAGTTACATTCGCCTCAAACAGTCTTTAAATTTTAAAATATAATGCCTTTTAATATTAAATTATCATATCATGATTATCATAAATATTATTTCTTGAATTAATTCTTTTTCGCATTATTTAGTAAAACCATGAATGATTGGAACATCTTTAATCTTTCAATGCTTAAGAATGGACAATATATTTCAATACATTTGAAACGCTTGATATTTTGAGTGAAATGAAACGTAACTTACAATTTCTAACAAAAACTCCACCGCCTGAAAGATCACTATGTTGAGTTCAGATTGGTATACGAGTGTAGAAAGATATTAAAAAGATTAATAAATGTCTCTAGAATAAGATTCTGTTGTATCGCGTGACACTACGACATTCTCGGCAATAAAATAGCTGATGACAGGCTGGACAGGTCTTTTGTGGAGACATCTGTTAGACTTCCAATTGGGTCCTATTTTAGGGTCATAAGGGAGTGGACGGTTTCCAAGTTTGCTGATGATACTGCAATATTCAGTTCCCACGAAAACCCACACTTCTAAGCATCTACCTAACTTGATAGACTTCATATGAAGTTAAAAGCTTCTAGCATTCACAGGTTAATAAACAGCCAATGGACATATGGTATCCAATTATGGGGTATAGCCAGTAAAACGAATATCGTTATTATTCAAAGGGCACAATAAAAAATTCTTAGAACCATGACGGGAGCGCCATGGTATATAAGAAATAAGAATATCCATAGAGATTTACACAGATGGACAAAAGTTACCGTCATCTATCATGTACAATGTTTAAAGGCTCACCATGATCAGAAAACAATTGAAATATAATAACGGTTAACTAAAACAAAAAGTATATTTTATTCAATTAATATTTCAGTTAAAATAATTCATTTTTCTTATACTTATAATAAAACAAATTAAAGAGATACAGAATAGTTCATATAACTACAGGACAAAATTCACCGTCAGGTAAAGTTAATTAAAAACTTTTATTTTTTTTTAATTATTTTTGATAATTTCTTCCAAACGTTTCTGCATAGAATGTACTAACTTTTTCGTTACTTCCGGATCAATTTTATTCTATACTCTTTAAGCATACTTTTGGAAGTAATGTAATGTTTTCCAATCCGTCTATCCAAGTGGTCCCATAAATCCATAATCGTACAATTTCCGCCGTGTTCTTAGGGTCATTGACCTGCTAGAAAAAATAGTCGGATATAATGCCATGTTTTTGAGCACTTATATGCAAATGATTCTTAAGGATATTCAAATAAATATTTTCATCCATTACTTCACCAATAAATACTAGTTCCCCAAACCCAGCCGCCGACATACAACCCCATACCATGGCACCAGCACCACCATGTTTAGCACTCGACTAAATGTGTTTTTCTTGCAAAGCCTCCCCCTTCTCTTTCTCCATGTCAAAACACGTACGTCTGGTTCATATATGGAAAATTTGTTTTGATCCCAGAATACCTTATCCCAAAAGTCTGCTCCTTTATTTATGTGCTCTTATGAGAAAAGATATGCGTTTCATTTGATTCACCTGGGTAATCTGCATTTTTTTCCTGCAAACTCTGGCATTATACCCGGCAGAATTTAGCACTCGACATACAGTACGGGGGGCAATTTCGGACGATAAAATTTTATTTTTATTATTTATTCCCCTCTTTTTCCAAACAGATAGTTCTGGCGGACGTCCACTTCTTTTCTAATACTAACATGTTAGGTCGTCTTTAAAACGTTTTATAATTCCAGCAATGGTGTTACGTGGACGGTTCATTTTATTTTTGTTTGTACGCACTTAAAATAATTTTTCTTTCTTCAAACGTAATTTCTTTTTTCACTTATTTTTAATAGAAGTGGCGTTAGCAAATTTTTTTTAAATTAAGTAGCATTATTAAATTTTGACAGATCAGTCTTAAAGTTACCATATTACACGAATTAAGACAGAATTGTTGCAAAGAGCGAAATTTCTTAAAGTTTCTTTACTATTTAGATGCAGTGAAGGTGACTTTTGTCCACAAGAAATTGAACTTCAAATAATAAATACTTATTTTTGTTAATCAGTTTAATGAAAGAAAAAAAATTTTAACTAAAAAACATTTTAAATTAATCATATTTTATGCAGAATTAATTTATTTTTATATATCATTTGTTTTATGGGCGCAGAGACCCTTCAAACTTAAATAAAGGAAATGACGGTAACTTTTGTCTATCTGTGTATAGGATCCATTTGTAAAAGACGAATTTAAAAAACACAATGAAAAATACATTGCAAAATTGCAGACTCACCCTAATCCGCTTGCAAGACTTCTTACTGAAGTTCGATCGGATACAAGGCTTCGTAGAGCCGATTTTCCAACTCGTTATTAGCGAAGGCAAATGATTCACGTGGGCATGCTCTCGTTAGAGATAAAGTAGTCTTTAAGTTTTAAGATTTGAATACATATTGTGAGGCCTTAAGAAAGGTAGATTCAATATATAAATAAAGAAACCGTTTAAAAAACAGGGAATGGATTCTGGATAACACGAATCGATCCTGGGGGAAGAGAACGGACTGCAGGATATCTAGGCCATTATGACCTAGTCTTAAACTGTCAGATTCCAAACACCTTCTGGTTATGAGTCGTAGTAGTATAAGAATTATGGTAGGAATGATTACGGGTCATTGCTCTTTAGGAAACATAATGACCCTCCAAAAAAACGATCAAAATCTTCCAAAAAAGAACAGTTCCACTACTTCAAAAGTGAAACCAAGTTCCTAAAAATTACTTCCAAAAAAGGGAAAATAAATTAAAATTTAGCAAGAAAAAAAGGTTAATAATTTCTTAGTAAATTAAAATATTAATAATTTTAAAGCGTTTTTATTACCTTTTTATAACACTAAAGCAGATTTTTTTTTAAAAAACTTGTATAAACTTAGTTTTAAGAAAAGTACTTCAAAAGCACTGAACAAGAAGTATAAAAAAAGAACATTCTGCCAATGGCAACCATTGGTTAAAAAAAGAACTTCTGCCACTAAGTACTTCCTTCCAATGTCAACACAATGATAAATTCATGACTTTTTAAGCTCTTTTTTAGTTCATTTTTTGTTATTAAGTAAATGGGACATTGGCACGACAGATTTCTGTAGGTCGTGCCAAGATGTAGAGGAGCTAGAGACTGCGGAGCACAATCAGCGGCAAAGGCTGAAGTGGTTTGAAAGCCACAAACTGAATGAACTGGATGTATTTGCATAATCTTCCGTTATACAGCTATAGTGTTTTCCTATTGTCGGGTAGGACACTACTAATTTACTACTAGAGGCAATAGACATTTATATGTCTATGTAATGGTAATAATAATAGTATATAAGACCCTTATGCCAAACTTTTTAAAAAGCGTGGGCGACATCTAAAAAGATTGCACAGCAACACTTTTTATGTTCAAAAGATTTTCTTATATCTCCAGTTAATCAGTTTACTTGCTCGATAGTTCCATAATATTCACGGGAATTAAAATCAACACAAAAATATAGTTTAAAAAATTGGTCCTTCACCCTTCTAAGTGAAATAAATATCGAGAATTAACCAATTTTAATACAATTTGTTACTCAATAGGAAAAATGGGAATTTTTTTATAATGTGCACAAAAACAAAATAAATGCATACGATTCTTACCTTTGAATAACTCTCCGTTGATCTTATATCATTAATAGTCCAGGGCAACATGGCGGCTGAGTAGCGCGGATCAACCGACGCACTGCCGCGATAAGTTAACGAAACTAAACGGGTTTTCATTTTAATTAATTAACACTTTTATTTAACAAAATTAAAAACTAAGTCAATTACTGTTGCAAAATTTTGTTCTAAATTCAAATAAAACGTTTAAACACTAAAACATGGCGTAGAGTTGATAATAACATTTGTCTAGATTTTATTAAAATATTTCAAAAATTGTTAATACAATAATATTTATTTTAAATCAATATTTAAAGCCTAAAAGACGTGTATGGTTAGCGTTTTGATTGTTTTTCTTTTTTTTTTCCTTTTTTTAGGTTTATTTTAGTTTTTTCTATTTAGATAGAAATACAATTTTAGCATGCAACTCTTTTACTTTTTAGATTTTTTCTATTCGTTATTTTTTTCGCACGTAAAATACGGAATTAATGAAGTTTTATGAGTCAGAAGGGACAATAATAACAGAGTAGTATGGCAACGTGTTTGTAAAGGAGCCAATGGAGGTCATTTAAATTGTTGTTGTTTTTTTTCTATTTATTATTACTATTATTTTTTATGTATTTCCTTACTCTTATATGTAGGGGGTGTTTGCATTAGTCGGCTCTTTAACTTAAATCATTTACACACATACACTCACTCACTCACTCAGTCACTTTGTAAAGGAATTTAGCACAAAAACGATTGCAATGGCGACCACGACTACAAGACGACACAACGACGACAAAACTACGAAAAACCGTTAATGATGACGACGATGACAGGCGATAAAGTTATAATTTGTATGAATGAATAAATGGAGGGATTATATGTAGTATTTTGTTATTTAATTAAGACACGCAACTGCAGGGATAATAACTATTTTTAGGATTTTTATTTTTATTTATGTTTAGTATATTTTGTTTTTGTGTTTTTCTTTTTTTTTTAGAATTTTATTTAAAATTGAGGTTAAGATTTTTTATTTGTTATATTTTAGAATTCTATTGAAAATATATTGATTTTTCTTTTATTTTGCTTACTTGTTATTCTTTTCTTTTGCTTTTTTGTTGTGTGTTAAGCGGGGAATGTATTTTTTATTTTATTTATTTTTTTATTCTTAATAGTTTCCGTATTTTTGTTTTATGTAAAGTCCTTTTTTCTATGGTATTTTCTTCTAAATGGTTGGTCAAATCAGTTTGAAATTTGCTTCAGAGGACGTACAGGACGAGACACACTTTTTTCACTGTCTGTAACACCCAAAAAACCACCCCTTATACAAAAACAATATTTCACTTTAAAATTAATACAAAGAAAAAAGAAAATATACCCTTAACACGTTTCGTTATTAAACAAATATTGTTATTTTCTTATTTAAAGGAATTTATTTTAACTTAAAACCAATATTTAATACTGTTTGGCTTATAAGAAAATCCACATCGATTATTTTAAAATTATTGATTAATTTTCTTTCAAAAATTTTACTTTTATATTTAAAGTTTACAATTTCATTAAAATAATACTATCTTTTAAGCGTTTTAAACAACCGTCTTCACTGAATAATCAAAAATTACTAAAGGATTTTTTAAATTCGCACTTAACTAAACACTCTCTTTAACAACTCTCTTTTGTTTTTGTCAACATACATAACACTACTCTCTTTTTTATTTACACAATTTTTTTTCTTGTTTTATAAATTCTGCTTCTAATTAGAATATTTTTTTTTCACACTTTTATATTTTGTTTATTATTTTTCTTCTTTTATATTAATGATAAATAATCTTTTTAGTTTTATTATGTACAAATTCTATTATTTATTTTATAACATGTTTAAATATATTAAAATTCTTATACATTTTTCTTAATTTTCACTTGTTTATAATGACGCGCAAACTCAACAACAAAAATAATAACACTGAAGAAACTTCAAAGTTTATAACAAAACAAGGCGCATTAAACAAGGTAGTGGCAAATTTTTTTCGCATACATTTGTTTATAAATGAAGTTTTATGTTATTAGCAACTAAAGCCTCAACTACATAGAATACTTTCACTTCAACTGCGACAGACGGCAGCGCATAAATGATATTAACCTAATCGTTGCATTATTTTGCTATTAAAATTTTATATAATAAAATATAAAAATGTATAAATATTCTTAATTGAAATAATGAATTGCAAATTAAAATTTTCGACTCATCAAACAAACGACACAGATAACAATTTTTTATCTTTGAAGTACTTCATGCAGATGTTTGGTGTACTGATTTGGTTCCGCCAGTCGCATTTGAAGCCAAAGTATTGCATTTAGTTGAGCCTTAAGGCCTAACCAGTGAACAAAAATTCATCGTATCGCAATCAGCTGTTTCAACCCGTCTTATGCAAACATGTGTATGTAGCCATTGACAAAAAAATTCTAGGTAGCGTATGGCAGAAATCTATTGAATGTAGATTTTTACTTAGCTACGTGACTTTTTGACAACCCAGTACTTTATATTTCTTGCAAAATAACCAAAGTACAGGGTTGTTAACCCAATGAATGTTCAAAAACATATGATACGTTTACTTTTGTTGACTAGTTGCCCAAAANNTTCAACTGCGACAGACGGCAGCGCATAAATGATATTAACCTAATCGTTGCATTATTTTGTTATTAAAATTTTATGTAATAAAATATAAAAATGTATAAATATTCTTAATTGAAATAATGAATTGCAAATTAAATTTTCCACTCATCAAACAAACAAACGACACCACACTTCAAAGATGAACATTCTTCATCTTTGAAGTACTTAATGCAGATCTTTGGTGTACTGATTTGGTTCCGTCAGTCGCAATTGAAGCGAAAGTATTCTATGTAGTTGAGCCATAAGGCCTAACCAGTGAACAAAATTCATCGTATCGCAATCAGCTTGCCATTGACAAAAAAATTCTAGGTAGCGTATCGCAGAAATGTATTGAATGTAGATTTTTACTTAGCTACGTGACTTTTTGACAACACAGTACTTTATATTTCTTGCAAAATAACCAAAGAACAGGGTTGTTTACCCAATGAATGTTCAAAAACATATTATACGTTTACTCTTGTTGACTGTGTGCTCAAAGTCAGTGTTGCCAGTTTAACATTTTTAAAGTTAAATCTAGTTTTTTAAGGCTAAATCTAGCCTTTATTATGATTTTAGCTTCAAATTTTTCGTTCAAATTTATTACATAAGTTTGACAGTTTTAATCAGGAAAAAAATAATCAGCTGTTTTTTAACACTAACTTATATAAAATTGCTACCCCTAATTTAGTGATGTATTTAAAAAAGTAATCATAAAATGTGGGCGTGTCTTCCAAACTATAAGCTTATAACTACCATCGCCACTGTTACTATCTGTGTGTCAAATTTCATGAATCCTTTGAAGATTATTTTAAAATTAGGAGACATCAAAACGAGGGCATAACGCCAAACACGATCCTGCATAGCCTATAACCACCTCCAGGCAGTGGCATATCTGTGTTTAAAATTTCGTGAAAATGGTTTAGACACGATTAAAAGACGCACAAATCAACCAAACATTTATCTACTCATATTTATAATTATTATTTATTAAAGGATCAAACAGATTTTAAGACAATTTTTAGTTTATGTAGTCAGGAACATCGATAAAGAACGGACGGTGCTACTTTGGGACCAAAGTTTACCACCAAAAGTAAATTTCCTCCCCAAAAATTAAGTGCTTATGAGTTATATATTAACTAAAACAATATTTTTTGAGGA
>MINK01187903.1:0-17400 GCA_001735545.1 Phormia regina
TACACACGGAATGACAAAATCAATATACCCCCATCTTTTTGATGGTGGGTATAAAAACGTGAAAATCTTTGGTAATAATTGGTTCATAAAATTTTAACATCATTTGCAAATTTGAAGTCCTTTCGAGAAAAAAAATGTGGTCTTGGAGAAAAACTGATTACAGAATTTTTTCTTGAATGGTCTCTATTTTTACTGACGACATGTTTTTTTACATATGAAAGTAATTTTTGCAAGCTGATGTTTATTTGAAAATAAATAGTAAGGGGTAATAAGGATATTTAGATATTTAAACTAAAAATATGATTATATTACAGGGATTCTTAGCTTTCATTTGACATCCATATAAAGTTAATATAATATTCCTAAATCTTTTAAAAATATCCTTCAGATTTTCTTTTTTAAAGAAATTTTACGTCCTTTAGAAAAACTGATTAGGCTGTTTCATTAAGTATGATCTCAATTTTCATCTGTATATGAATCTTTTTTCTGTATGAATATGTCTGTCACATTTTTTTTCTTAAGTTATAATAATTTTTAGCTTTGCTTTTTTTTTTGCTCTTTACTGTATTAACATTTGCATATATTCTATATTGACCACACTTTAAGCTATTATGATTATAATTCTTTAATTTTAATTAACTCATAATTTTCAAAACCTAATTTCAAATATTAATGCCAGCCAACACATGCATATGAAAACTTTTTCTTCTTTTTTTTCTAACCTAAACTTATGTATATTTCAAAATTTATTTAATCATGTTTTAGTTAAGTTTAAGAAAACCGCAAAATTATTTAGTCATTTAAATTAATGAGATTATGTTATTAAAGATTTGTAAACTTAAGAAAAACAAAACAGCTGAAGATTTCCAACCAAATCACTACAACTCAGTAGAATATAAAATAAAATACTTAAGAAATTAATTGCAATATTAAGTAAGATTTTAAAGTTAAAATAGAAAGATGAGCAACAAGATCATAAAGAAGTTATTGTGGTTATAAACTAAATGGTAAAATTGAATTAAAGATTAAGAAGTGAATGAACCGGGTTAATTGATTGTGGTTAGAAGACTAGTGTATGGTTATTATAAATTTAAGTAAATGTTCATTTATTATTTAATAATTTCTCAATTGATTAAATATCTTTTAAATATTCATACTACTACTAATGATTTCATGAACTTAAAAAAGGTATTTTAATCTTCAATTAATTATGGCATACTTTTAGGCTTTAAAAATTTTATTTAATTTTATTTTATTTTAGGTGTAAAATTTTATATTTAAAGGTATTTTATATATGAATGTTTATGTGTGGTTATTTAAGTATTTAAATTTTTTAATTAAATTTTTATGAAGCATAAAATACTGTAATTTACATTTTTATATAAAATATATAAAAAAAATCTATAGCAAAAAAAAATATTTATAAAATTTTGTTAGTCAACTGCTAAAATGCTTAAGGCTAAAATTGTTTATTAATTCCATATTAAAACTAGTGTGAGTGAGTATATGTTCGTTTTGTTTGTAGTTGTAGTTAATTTTTGTTTTTTCTTTATTTTTTTCTCTCCCTATCTTTTAAACCGATCACAACCACATGTTTATGTTTTATAATCGCCACAAGAAATTATTTTTATTTTTTTACGAAAAAAAAAAAATGATTTTTTTATGAAAATTATATAGAAATTGCGTGTTTTGCATATAATCTATATAATATGGTAGATAAAGACCATTCGGTCGTTTTTATTTAAAAGTTTTTTTTTCTCTTGTTTCATAAACGTGACTATATAACCCCACTGATAAGGTTTTATTCTGTATGTTTGCATGTATGTGTGTGTATTTTTACATTGTTTTTTTTTAGCCATAAATTATGCAAAAAAGTAAAAAATAAGGAACATTTTAAATGACCAAACAAAGTAAACAAATAAAAATAAAAACTTACATATGGTCAATAGTAAAAGTATAGCGCAATTTAATAATAAAAATATTAGGGAGCAACAAAAATATTAATAAATTTTTATGGAAAAAGAAATTTAGATATAAATAAATTTTATTTTTATATAATTTTTGCGAATTTAATTAATAAAGGGTCTTTATCTTTTTTTATGTAATATGGACTATTGACCATGATAACGCTGGTTTATAGTATTGGTGTAAAGTGGTTCCAAATCGTTTCTTTCTTTTTCTTTGGAAATAACTTCGTAAACATGATTCCAAATTCAAAAAATACCTTCAGAACAAAAAGGTACCATAAAATCTCCTCTTATGGATTTGCATTCATTTGGTACTACATACCATTAATTTCATCTTTCTAGGTTCATAATAATAAATGAATCAAAAAGTACCATTAGAAGAACAAAAAAAGTACCATAAAGACCGTTATTGTGAATTTTTTCCCATATAGGAACATGTAAATTTAATTTCATGTTTCTAGGTTTTATATTACAGGAAATTCAAAAAGTACCATTAGAAGAACAAAAAAGTACTACAAAGTCCCCTGTTATGGATTCTCATTCCCTTAGGACCACATAAACCTAATTTCATGTTTTAAGGTTCATAATTTTGGAATATTCAAAAAGTACCACAAAGTCCCCTCTTATGAATTCTCATTAACTAAAGACCACATATTCCTAATTTCATGTTTCTAGGTTCATAACTATAGAAAATTCAAAAATTACCATTAGAAGAACGAAAAAGTACCACAAAGTCCCCCTTTGTGAATTTGTTCTAACATCGGACTATGCATATTTAGTTTCATGTTTCTAGGTTAAATATTACAGAAAATTCAAAAAAGTACCATTAGAAGAACAAAAAGTACCAAGAAGTCCCTTCTCTTTATTTCTTACTCATAGCACCATATATCTTTAAGTACCACGAATTCCACTCTTGTGAATTCTTATCCACATAGGACTCCTTACATGAACGCTACAGCAGGACCACCCGACTATGCAATACTAAACGGAACGCTCCGATCAGATCATCGCAGATCTACTACACACCCGAAAGAGTCTAGACAGAGACTGACACCTAACAGAACAATATTCCTAATTTAAAAGATTCCACTCTAGACATTAACATAAAAAATCCAAAAGTACCCGGTTACCCATAAATGCTACTCCTACATACGCCACGAAAACAACTCAGAAGAACGAAAAAGTAACACAAAATCCCCCATTTTGTGAATTCTTATAACAACGGACTACAGCATACTTAATCTTATGGTTCTAGGTTAAATAACAGAAAATTCAAAAAAGCTACCATTAGAAGAACAAAAAGTACCAAGAAGTCCCTTCTCTTTATTTCTTACTCATAGCAACATATATCTTTAAGTACCACGAATTCCACTCTTGTGAATTCTTATCCACAATGGACTTAATTTTATGTTTATAAGTTTAATGTAATTGAAAATTTATTATTAAGTTTGAATAAAATTTACTCCTTTTTTGGTACTTTTTTCACCCATCGATGTATGAAAGATTGTATTCCAATAAATTTGTAAATTGTAGTAGTATCCCATATTAAAATCTTAATATGAAAATTTCCATAAATATAACAAAATGTTTTATGAAAAAAGTACCAAAAATAAGTACGACTTTTACCCCTTAAACGTTTGAATTTCTAAAAAGTACTGAATTTGTATTTCTCATTTTTTGATGACATAAATTTTATCTGTATGTTGATTGGTTTTAAAAATACATATGGTGACAAAAAGGGTATCAAAATAAAGTTTTTACCTGTTTCTCCCTAAAATAGCTGATTTGCAAAAAAGCACCAGACACCTGTCGAATTATTTTTTTAATGAATAACGATAACTATTCAACTTTTTGTATCATTATTACTTTGCGAGTTATAAGGTTACTGAATTATCCCGTTTTTACCCCCTAAACATTCGAATTTCCAAAAATCCCGTTTTAGTATATCTATGTGGAGGGAGACCTACCCACGTTCCAAATTTCATTTCTCTAGCTTCAGCCGATATATTTTAAGCAACATGGTTTCTCGAAAAGTCACCATTTAGTCGTCATTTAAAAAAGGTGCCAAAATAGTGGCCACGTTGTTAAAAAAAGGGGCAAATGGCGACTAAAGTCGTCAAACGGTAACACTGATTTTAACATGGAATCACTCATACACCCTCATCGTTTTGATAGTCGTTATAAAAATGTATATATACATCAGTATTTATTTAGGAGAGTTGTGATACTGTAGTATGAGTAATATCCTTTACTATTATTACTTATACGTCACATAGAACTTAAGACAATTAAAATTTCATATATTTTTCCTAACAGCTTTCAACATTACCTTATTACTTTTTACATTTCTATAGATTTTGATTATTTTACATAAATGTTTATGTATTTGTACTATATCTATGTATATACAACTATGTATTTGTTAAAGGTCTATAGTAAAAACAACAAAAAACCTCCTGGGAAGTTTATGTTTTTTATGCAATTGACATAATTGCTAGCACACAACATTAGTTTAAATGGATATGTGTTGAGTGTGTGTGTGTGTGTATGTATATGTATAAGCAAAATTCCATGAGTATTTATATGAATATTTGAATTTAAGCGTGTTTATAATTGTGTTTATCTAGTAAAGAGTCTATGTAAGTAAATAGAAATATATGCAAGTATGTATGTGTGTAAGTTTTTGAATATTTGTATATAAATATTAACAATGGTTTATATTTAATTGAAGCTAAACAACAAAACTGTTAAATCATTATTATTGTTTTTATAATAACAACTATACATACAACAACTATACATATATTTAACATTAGAGTTTGTAAGTATGTATATTAAGTTATGTGTGTGTGTAGATATTTATACCTTTTTGAAAACATTTATTTTAACCATAATTACATGTTGTTGTTGTTGATTTTGTTTTATAAATATTTTTTGTTGTTACAGTTGTTGTTGTTGCTGTTATTTGTCCAATATACATATTATTTATTTATGCAAATTACTTTGGTTCATTGTACAACAATTTATTTCATGCTAAAACGTTTATACGAAAAATAAATAAAATTAACATTCTATTATAATTATTTTCATTATAAGTAATTTTATGTTATTTTTAAATAATATTAAAAAAAAATTAAATATTATTGAATAAAATTATTATTTTTAGGGTAAATATAAATTTTCCATAAACAATTAATAAATATGAAAAATTATATTAAGATCAATACAATATTGTCTAAATTGACCTGAAAAAAGGGTCTTGTATAATAAAAAACAGAAATTTATGGCCTCAGGCAAATTGTTTAAATATTTTATAATTTTTTCCTTCCAAAATTAATTGTTAAATTCTTGTTGAGTTAAAGTTTATTAATAATTATTTATGTTAATGTTATAGGAATATAAATTATGGTTAAAGGATACAATTTGTTTAATAAAGAAAACTTTTAGATTTTATTTTATTCCAGTTTTTATTAAGGCCGCAGGACTTTCTAATGTCATTTTAAATTTAAATCAAATATTTCCCAATTCTTAATAACCCTCTTCAATATAAAGCAAAAAGAAAAAAATATATTAAAAAATATTTTACAAAAACAAAAAAAAAATATTAATTAACTTTGAGAATTTACAAAAACAAATTGGGTCAATTTCAACATATCATGTTAATTAAACAAAATCCCCTTTAAACAATTTAAAAACTAAAAGAAAAAATAATAATAATATTCAAGGAAAATATTATTAAAACCACTACCACTACATTTTTCTCTTTTTTTTCTCTCTTTCTTTTTTTGAAAAGGAAAACATCAAAACATATATTACTTGGGGACTGCAATTTCAAAACACAACACTAAATGCATTTTACACAAAATACTAAAAATAAAAAAGAATAAATAAATAAAAACTAAATTAAATATATAAAAAAATTAACCTCAAGCTAGAGCTCTGAACACAGAAAAAGAGAGAGAAAAAAACTTACAAAAAGGGTTTTAAAAAAATATATATAAACAGGACTCAAGCAAAAAAAAAGGATAATACAAGCAAAAGAGCTGCTCAATATAAATGTAAAACCATAAATGCATCATGGTTACATTAGCTGACAAACTACGAAAGCTGGTAACAGCCAAAAGCACAAGTGTCATAAATACACAAACATAAATGCATCATACCAACATACACTCTCTTTTTTACTATAACACACACTAACATACTTCTAGAAAAACCACAATACTAGCTGTAATAGAAAAAGTGAGGGAGTACTAGCCTTGTAAATATGTATATGTATGTGTATATGATGTTTATTATACATAAACATTTAGTAGTTGAACACATAGTTGTGTGAGTGTATTTATGTGTTTATGTGCGTTTTTGTATGTATATATGAAATAATGACTGACAGACATATAAAAATGACCATTTAGAAACTCTTGACTAAAGCAATGATGTGTGTATTTGAAATGATTACAGTGAGAAAACAAATTATAAGTGATTGTTTAACTAATAACAAAGATGATTCATCAGCCAAACAGTTAAAGGATGACTTTTGATTAAAATCTATCCTAATCTCTTCCAAAGACCGATTTTTATAATCCCAATATTTAAAGAGTAAAACAGGTTAAAAATGGATAAACTTGGTAACATTATATCATCTAAACTAATAAAATATAAAAAAAGTTATTCATTTACAAACTAATCTGTAACGTGTCTGGTACTTATTTAAATTCGTTTTTTAGGGGAAAAATTATTAAAATTGTATTTGTTACTTTTTTGGAGACCTATGTAGGGTAGAAATGGGACATNAAAGGCTTGCTGAAGACTGAACAAAGCCATATTATGAAATACTAACGATTACAGATCGATTAATTATATAAATAGTTTATTCAAAAAATATATTAAAAACAATTCAAGAACCATTTTTTATAAAATATCTTTAAAAACTGCATAAGGATCTAATTTTGCGGCAAATGTCTTATCTACTGTGTTCTACACCCAATATAACAACCAAGCATTGCAAAAATTTCAAAAACTCCTATATCCAGGTAAATTTATAACAATAATGAAAATTGTAGAATAAGAAAATAAAATAAACTGGTTTCTTATAGTTCAAAGATGAAGCCTACTGAAATTTGTTATGATCGAACCTTTATTTTATTCAACACCAAACGTCCGCCCGGAATCATAAATCCCATAAATATAGCAATATTTTAATGAAGTTTTATAAATTTATAAGTCTGCGTTGTATATAAATACAAAATTTATGAAAATTGGTTTCATAAATTACTCTAGATCCCACATAAGGCCCATTTTGTTTTTTGCCGGATCTATATAGGACACTATCCCCAAAAGCTGTTACAAATGCACGAAGTGGCAACTCAATTTTTTAAATTAATACAACTTACATGAAATAAATTTTTGTGTTCTAAAATATAAATCACAATATCTTAAATCAGATTAATCGGTTAAAATTTTACTATAAATTCTTATAGAATCCATTCAATACAATACAGTGATCTTTAAATAGACTCTAGAACAGGGGTTCTCACAAGATCGTGCTTCGCGACTCCTTTTTGACATTGCAATGGAATCACGACCCACTACAACTTTAAAAATCATAGAAAATATTATGTAAAGATAAAATAATTAAAACAAAATATTATATAAATTTTTTACATTATTTTTGTTCTATTATGTTCATTCTCTGCCTCCACACAAAATCGATTCTTGGCTTTAATGAAACAAAAATAATTCCACATAAAAATTTATGATGATGAGAAACAGTTCACGGAGCCAATAAGCTGATAAATTTCGATATATTTGAACTCTTGATTCAAATTAAATTGAAAACATGGAATATATATTGTTTGTATAGCACACAAACTTCTGTGCGAAATAAGATTTTTGAATTTTAAAGTCGAACTCTCCCAGCGGGTTACTATTTCATGATTAAAATTCTAAAAGGGCATTGAAGCAACTATATAAAAAAGTTATTGACACAATTGCACAGTGTACAGAATCGAAAATTGTTTAAAATATTTGTAAGTTTTACAATGTTTTGAAAGGGCACATACGCAAAGGACGAAGCAAAGGAGCTTAAAGTAGGGTACGTTTGACATTTACAAATTTGAATCGCTTGCCAAAGTTTTGTTTCTCATCCGATTTTAAATATTTTTATATATTCTTGCCATAGATCCATTTGCAAGAATATATAAAAATATTCTTGCAAATTTTTAAAGATTATATTTCTATTCTCCATTTGAACCTCTTTAAAAGAGGCTGAGGTTAAATTAAGTTTTGTTAAATTAACGCTAAATAAATACTGTTGGCAATTTAAAATAAATTATTATTTTTATACACGGTCTCTTGTTATATTTAAAATTTTCATTTTGTACTTACAGTACAAATCATATTACATTTTTTGCAAACATATTACTAAAGAAGACATTATAATAAGAAATTATTTATTAATACACATATTTATGATAATTTATCAATTTATTCTCATTTTAATGAAAATTATTATGCAGACGAATTTGTTTTTCTTTTATTTTATTTCCCACTCATTTAACCAATAAATTTAGTCTGTCCATCCGTCTGTCTTTCTTTTTATTTTAAGTCAATCAGTCTACTGCTGCAAAAGCTTAATGTATTCCAGCAAATTTAACAAATTAAATGGAAGTATTATAACAAGTTAGTTGCAAATATTAAAAAAATCGCTTTAACTACAGGTTACAGCAGAAAAAATGAAACAAAAGCTGTGAATGTTGACAGAAGTCATCATAATAATATGGAATTATGCTAATTTTTTTTGTAAAACAAAAAAACTGAGAGACAAAATAAGAAAGAATTTTTAACTGTAGTAGATGGAATAAAATGACATTCATACAACTGCATTCAGTTTTAACAAAATTGAATTTCCTGCTTTAAAAATATTCAGAAAATTAAAATAAGATAGATACACATAGAGAAAATAATTATTAAAAGTCCATTCAACACTTTTGGTACTAAAGTGTATTAAAAGGATTTTAATCAAATTGTTAGTTATTTATCGGTTTCAGGTAATTTTAAGAATTTAGGCATCGATTTGTTTTGCTTGCTCTGGTTATAATAATTCTGAAAATTTATAGTTATTTGTGTTGATGTTTGTAACGTATAGAAAAAAAACGTTGATAAAGGAATATGATGATTAAACGATGTCCGTCCATTCGTTTCGTCAGATCGCTATCCATGTAAACATTTGGATAAAATTTGGCACGAATATTTTTTTTTTGTTTTTGGAACAGGGAAACTTCGGTTTATTGTTTATTGTAGAGATTTTCAAAGAATACCTTCGTGTTTATTTTACATTTAAGTCATTAATGAATTGAAAAAAAAATCATTCTCGGGTTAACCAATTTTGAAGGCCTGCTCTCTAACACCGCATAATTTGTTAGGATCCTGTACTCTTTCAAATCTACTCAGAAATACTTTAGCTCAAATCACGTTTCGCAAGCTACTGAAGTATTTAAAAAAATCGTGAATTATGCAGTGCAATATTGCATTTTTTTAAGTGTATGTTTCTTTTTTCTCTTTAAAATACAAACAATAAATTGCTTAAAAAAATTATAAAAAATAAATTGTCTGAAGCTACTAAAACCTATACCGACTGAATGGGTAAGAATTAAAAAAATAAAAGACCATTTTGTAAAGATATCTGTTTTTAACCCTTAAAATTAAATTGACCAATAAAGAAATTCCTGCCAACATCATGGTCAGTTGAGTCAATCTACATTTAATTGAATTAAAGTTAAACCAACTTTTGTGGTGTTTTACAAAAGAATAAAAGTAAAATAATAAAAACAGAAATGATATGTTTTGAAACGTAACCATCTTTATTTAAAATCGATTAAGTTGCTGTTGTTATATTATAATTATTTTTTTTTTCACAACAACAAATATTTCAATTTTCTGTGGAAAACCACATGATTATTTCTTTAAATATGCTATTTATTATTTATAAAATGACATTAACATGTCATGACAATTTGATGTCAAGTTTATGTCATGTTTCATATATGTATGTTTAAGCTTATGTGTGCATGGGTTATTTATATGGATGTATCTGCGTGTGTATGTGTAAATTTAAGCAGTTGCATTTGTTCATTCATATGTTCACATAAATGAAAAAATACTGCATTTAATTAAAATCCAATTAAATTTCAATTTGCATGAGCTAAAACACAACAACAAAAACATAACAACAAAATATTTTATACTTACATTAAGTTTGTTGCATATTGTAACAAATGTCATTCACTCATACCCACAAACTTACAAAAAAAATCCATTTTGAGCAAAAAAGAAAAAAGAATTATATAAGAAAACCTTAATGAAATTATTGCTAAATTGCTTAATGTTGGTTTGTTGGCTGACTAGTTGGCTGGCTGGTGTGGTTACGATTGGATTGACTGGTTGACTGGGCTAAAAACTTTGTTTTTACGATAAATGACAAATTATCATGATAGAAAAACAAAACTATTGTAGTTGTTGTCACAGATGTTAAAGAATTTAAACTTTAAAACAAATTTTTTTGTCATATTTTAACAAATAGTTGATTATTCAGAATTATTATTTATTCCATTTCTTACTTCTAACTTCAATTATAACATCAGAGAAGCCAATTATTTATTCATCTAAGGAAGTTTTAAACAAATTCACACATAGACATAAGGTGTTATATTTGTAATGAATTTTAAATGAATTATTAACCCATTCATAGCTATTGTATCTGATCGAGTACAGCAGGATAATCAACAATTTTTATGGAGTCTAAAGAGCCTCAGTGTTTTTTCTCTCTTCAATATAAATAATTGAGAAGTACCGTCTTATAATAACAACAAATTTGGCAGATATATGCCAATAACTTTTTACCATAGATAAAAAAATTAAAACATGTCATTTGTAATATTTTAATTTTTATTCTTTCATAATATTTCTTTCATATTTTTATTTATAAAGCATATTGTCTATAGATATTTACTAATTCATTTTTGTACCAAAAATCATTCTGGAAATACCCATAATTTGACCACGCCCTAAATAAATACTTAACTCCCTACGAAAACCTAATAAAATTTTGTTACTTTTATGTTTATCTCTGTTGGATATTATCGCGGCTTTTAATGGGTTAAATTATAAAAAATTAAAAATTCATTTTAGATAAAAAGTGTGAAATGAATTGTATAGTTTAAATAAATTTATGGTAAGATTTGTTAAGCACAATTTATAATATTTTAGGTATTGATTTATGATTTTAAATTTTTAATTTAATTGATTTAAATTCTATGAATGTTTATTAGACTTTTGTAATAACTATTTGTGAAAACAGTAAGATACTTTGAGGTTTTTAAAACTATTATTAGTATTAGTTCAGATACATTAACCCAGGATCGTTTCTTAAAAGTTTATTATTATCTCATTCGGATCCCTGTGAAATCGATCCCTGTACTTTAATTCCCCTATGATTTTACCGCACCGCATTACAAGAAATAGAAGCAAACAATTTTGGTTTTAATTTTTTCTTATTATCCATTGACTTAAAATTATTTTTAAAATATTTAACAAAATGATCGCCGTATAATTGCAAAAATTATTATATATATATTTTGCACTACCGTAATAAAGAATTTTGACTCAATGTACCGCTTCCAAATATACATCCCAGCCAAAAATATTTTGAAATCACAAATTCTCTTCTAATGATGTTGCAAGTTTTATTAAAATCGGTTACATAGCATTCAATTAAAAACTCAAATTCGATTAATAAATTAATGAAATCAATCAAGTAGATGATTGAATGAATTATGAATTAAAAATGGATATGGGACATAAAATCATAATCAAATTTTTTTATATTATTTTTACTTGAATATATTTATTACATTTTGATAAAAATTAAAAAAAAACGCTCAATTCAGAATGCGTTCTTAACTTATTCATAACTTAAGTATGTAATATAATTAATAAAACGAGAGACAATAACAACAGCAAGAAGAGAAACTAAAATCTAATAAACATCCTGGTATTTTGACTATAAAAACAAATTTAATATAAACATGCAACAATCAGCAAAATAAAAATTATAGTAAAAATTTATGGCACGTTAACAGTTAAAATAATAAACAAAATGCACCCCTGCTTAGAAAATTTTACAGCATGAAAGCAGGAGGTGCAACAACTAAAAAAACACTTATGCTCATAAATATTTTACAATCGTAGATTTTTTTTATTGTCATTAGTTTTAAAGATAAAAAGATAAAAAAAATAGGGATGCTATAGACAAAAATATTAGAACAGGAATTGTATAAAAAGTCAAAGCTTAATTTCTCTAATTTACTTAATGTTCCTTTTTTTATTTTGATCAAATGATATTATGCAAATAATATTAGTTTTCAAAACAAGTTTACTTTTTCATTTTCTTTAATAATTGTTTTAATGATTGTTGCAAATGTGGCCTTGAAACTACACCTCCCTATGACGCTGTGTCAAACTTGGCACCTGTACAAAAATTTCATGTTAAAGATGAAATGTGTACTAGACTCGTTCAAACATAATTATGTTTCTACATTTTGTTTAGATACGGCTATATCCCGTCGTGCATAATCTTGTCCAATTCCAATACATATGTAAATATAAATACATATATAATTTTAATAATATTTTTTTTTTCTCTGCCCTGCAGTTCCCTTTTCTTAGTTATCACTTGCAACTTGGTGTGTTTTTTTATGTTGGCTTATCTTAATATTTATCTGAATGTCATCATATCTTTTGCTATTTAAGCACATTTGTATAATGTAACGTAAAAGCTTTTTGCTATAACAATAAACTTATTTTTCAGTTTTCTTGTCTCGTTCTTGATATTTACAATCTTTAAGATTCACATTCACACAGCATTGAAATGGAATCTAAAACATCCTAAGAGTACAACTTATACTTATATATTGTAGTTATATGTACATGTGTATATTGTATCTGCAAGTATGACAAAATGTATTTAAAATATTGAAGAAAAACGACAACTACACACATACTTATTTATTTAATATGGAGCTGAAATACAATTTATGAATTATATCCTTAAGGGTTTATAGAAGTTTGTTTAAAAATAAACATTTTGAGATAAAGCATGACTTAAAGGATTACAGAATTAATACTTAATTCAATTCAATTGCAATGAATTGCCAGATGATATTCTCCTTTCAGTTTTTTTTTTTTTTTTGGTTTTTGTCTCTTTCTACTTATATTCTTATCTTAAAATTTATTTAAAGCCTTTAAGGAATAATATTTGTTTTTTCCTCTTTTAATAATAAAGATTTAGAACAAGTTTTAAACTTAATATCTACATATAGATCTTGGTATCAAAAATTATAAAGTATTAAAATTACTAAGATTTTTTTATAAGCATAATAAATAAGTTATGTGGAAATATAGTATGTGTCCTAATTATTGAAAAAAATGGTATTGAGGGAAAATTAAGACGCAGTAATATACGACGCGATAGATATTGACTCTTTTGTTCTCCCCTCCTGGCAACACTGGTAAAAATATTGCGAATTTCAAAGAATTATGCTTTAAAAATTGATCTAGAAAGATTTTTGTCTCCATTAGTTTACTTCAATAAAATATCTTCATATTTTACTATGATATTTAGCCTGAATAATATTTGGTAACGTATTTAATACTTCCTTTAAGATACACAATTTATTCTTTGAGTTTTCCTCTAAATAAAATAAAAATTGAATTTTATAACTCTAGGGGTGAAAAGTACCACTATTTGAAATTTATTTTGGTACCGAAAACTATTTTCAGTTTCCATCCCATATTCAAGCAAAAAAAAAAGATTTATAGAACATTATTGATTTAGACAAATTTCGATAAAAATTACATTCATAGGGAAATTTCTACAAATTTTCTTTTATTGAAAAATTTTCGATGGACTTTTTTTATAGAAAATTTCCAATTTCGATGAGTTTGTAATGAAACAAAATTAAATTAATGAGTCGAATAATGAAGCAAAATTAATATATTTTTTTAACTATTTATATAAATATATAATTCTTTACAACAACAACTTTGATCATCCAAAATAATAATAATAATAATTTAATATACATATATTTTGTTAATACAAGTCGATCGTTTTTTTTTATTATTAAATGTATTGTAATTTAGCTAAATTCTTAATTTTTGAAAATTAAAAATATTTAAAATTTCAATTTTTATGTTTTTAATTATTCCAACAATTTGAATAAACTTTAATACAAGATGGAATAATTTGAATAAACTAAATGCCGTTTATCAATTAGGATACACTACTATGTACTAGGTCCAAAACTTATTATAACTCCTTTTCGTTAAAATCATTATAAAAAATACACTTTCTAATCTAACTATTACTTTTTACTTCTCATCAATGAAATCTCATTCTATTTCAATACACTTTTCCAAAATATCCATCAATTGACATTAATGGATTTGAAAATTGGTCCATGGTAAAATGAACTATTGAAAAGTTGAAAAGACAAAGATATCAAATGGCTTACAATGTTTCAGTTGACACAAGCGAAAAAAAAATTGTTAGCTTAAATTGTTTTCAGTAGTTTGGTTATCTGTTTTAATCAATCATTAAATTTGAAATATAAAAGACATTAAAACATTTTTATTTTTTTGCTTTTTACAAAACTTTTTGATCTTTTTCCATCTAACTAACGGTTATTTTGAGCTAAACACTCGTACACAAGCAGAAACATTCATACAGTATCAAAGCTTAACAAAAGTTCACGTAAAAAAAAAAAAAAATTAACAAAAATATGTTTGCAACAAAACAATTTCTCTTATTTAAGAGACGTACGTTGTATTCGTTGGCAATACAAACTAACAAAAGCAACAATAAAAATATATGTATGAGTGTATAGAAAGAATAAAGTAAAATACGTATCGTATCTTTAAGATCGCATTCGGTGTGGCATTGTTTATTTTTTGCCTCTGCTTTTGTTGCTATTTTTATTCCTTTATACATCGTGTATAAGTATGTGAACGTTATATAAAAAAGGAATTAAAGTATAGTAAAGTTTGACAGTTATTTGCACTTTTATGATATCAAAGTCCTTACAATGAACTGCACTTAACGTTAATTTTATAATAAAACTACAAATAATGCTACAATAATATTACTTCTCGTACATACTCCGCACTATTGATAAAAGTATTTCATACCACCATCATTTTACAAAAAACGAAAAGTAGAAAATAAAGAAATTCTTCCACATCATAAGAAAATAAGAAGAATAAAAATTACATCCGAATAATAATGAAAAAGTAGAGAGAACTTTTTGTTTTTTTTTTTGAAAATTGAACACTATATAATTATAGTGATAGACGATTAAAAAGTAATGCTACATAAAAATAACTTATTCAGACTTGAGAAATTTGTAAAATATTTTTGACAACTTTGAAATGAACTGATGAACTGATTATTAATGGACCTGTAACTACATTTGTAATAATCACAAATTGACCACACCAGATTCTCTGACATCTATTGCACCGTATGCAGTGAGAAGTAATACAGAAATGATAAAAATAATGGTCTATAGTCCATCGAAATAGATGTCACTGTTTGTCCAGCGTATGTTGCGGCACATAATATAAATTCAAATTTCTAATAATCCAAGTAACAAATCCTTTTATTAATCGCACTTGCATTCAAAGTTTTTGTAGTTCAAATTTCTACACAAAAATAAGAATATATTTCAATTCAATATTATATAGTTTTATAGCTTTTTACAATATACAACTCTGGCACTTAAGTTCCATTCATGGCGTTTCATTACCAGCGTTTTTTAAGGCATCATCTGTTTTTTACTCCTCTTTACCTTCAACATTTGTCTTACAAAGCTCTTCTCTACTGTCTATTTATTTTGTCTACGTTTGTGCGTATATGATGTTGATGTGTCTTATTGCATTCAAGAAATTTACTCTCTACTCCATCAGTTTGCTATTTTTATGAGCAGTGATATAAACGATATTTTAATTAATATCACTTAAGATAAAGCACGAAAGCTTGTTAAAACATTCAAACAAACATGAACATACACTGTCTGTGTTCGAACGATTTTGCGAATAGTATTTGTAATGGATGTAAGTATATAGTAGATATATTTATATATTTTTATAAGAATATGTATTTAAGTATGTACACAAGTTTTGTCTTAATGCAATCCCAGTTGTTTTTTTTTTGTTTTTTTTCGAAGACGTTGTCAACGTACTATTTACAGGAGACAAACCAAAAGAACAGAAAAAATTTAAAACAAAAAAATACTCTTATTTTTCCACTAGATTGCACATGGCAATGGATATATGTATCTATCTACAGAGGTTGTTTTCAAAGTGTAGAGATTTAGAGTGCCTTTGGAAAAAAATCTTTTTTTTCTTATTTTTAGAGAAAGCCAATTATTTTTCTTCATAATTTGTTACTAAATATTAGAAAAAAATTCGTAGAAATTTCCAAAAATAATATTTCTAGATTTTTATAATAATATAGTCAATAAAATGTTAAATTTTTGACTTAAAATAGAGTTTAAAACATTTCGAACTATGATAATATTTTGCCAATATTTTGCTTAAACACTTATTTTTGAATCATATTTTATAGTTATTTGTACAATTTTTTTTTATCTAAAAGTAATCAATTAATAACGAACTGTAACTTAGTAAAGTGGTTAAAATTTCCTTAAAAAGGCTAAATAAAGAAGAAAATTTCTTATTTGTTTTTACTCTACGTCTCCACGAAAACATTTTCATTTCGTACATAAGTTACTTAAAAATATTATTTTTTTTTCTGGATTTTTCTTTAGCTTTTTTATTTGGCTTTTCTCTAACCACCTGGCAACACACTTCACAACTTTCTTTGATTCTTTTTGAATTAAATAACTTTATACTAATAAATGCTTAGAAAAAAGGTTATTTATTTATTTCTCTCTTAATAAAAAATGATTTTTATTTATTTATTTATTTATTTATTTATTTATTTATTTATTTATTTATTTTTTAAATTGAATGTAAACAAATTAAATTTTCTCAACAAAAAAATTTGCTGGATTTTTTCTTCCTTATAAAATATTTTCCTTAATTTTTGGTAAATTTTCTTTGTATAATTTTTTTATACAAATTTTCTCTTTATAGAAGCTTCTTATTTTGATTTTATCTTTTCAAAAAAAATTATAGAATAACGTTCTTTAAAAAAATGTCCATAAATAAATTTCTATTTTGTGGAAAACTTTTGTTTTTGTCTTTTTTACAATTAACTCAGTTGTTTAAATTTGCGTGATTTTGGTGTGATTTTTTTTCCTATACACATTTTTAATTCATTCAATCATCTACTTGATTCATTTAATTAATTTAT
>MINK01187904.1:6929-23988 GCA_001735545.1 Phormia regina
AAAAAAAAAAAAAAAAAAAAAAAAATAGAAAAATCACTCGATATTTTTCACTCAAATTACATTATTACTTTGCTGACAAAATTCATCGTTTTATAAAAAAATATTGAAATTAATATCTCTTATAGAACCGAATCTACGCAATTTTCAAGTTTTATAAGATACTTTAAGCCACCTTAGCACCGCTCCTGAAGGGTCTTTTAGGTACTCGTTACAAACTTAATATTGTACGCTCTTCTGCTACGACAAAATGAAACAAATGAGAAAGTTGTAGAGAAGGACTTTGGCTTTTAGAAAATTCATTTAGAGGCTCCCTGTAATAACACAAGATAAGGCACAAGATGTCAAAGTTAATATCGAGTAAGAAAAAGTTTAAAAAATTACCAATACTTTAAAGATTTATTACTACCACTATTGCAAATGGGCCTATTGTGAGTTGCAAAAGTAATGAATGGAAGTAAAACTCATTTCTATTAAGTTCCACCAAACTTTTTGAAAATGTTCGTTTCAAACCTTTTATTCTTGTCCTATTCACATTATATACTTTTCTCTATCCCTATCCATACTTCCTCCTTTAACATACTTAAACATCTATTCAAATTGGTACCCATTGGCGTATACATTTACCCACCAGGAAGATTTATTTTTTGGAGAAATGTTTTTTTTTTCGAAACTCTTAAGGAAGTTTTATTTAAATGAATACTTTGTTTAGTGGCCATTAGCATAGCGGAAGGAAATATTTATGAAACAAAATTTATGTTAAATTTTCTTTCAACATTTAAAAAAAAGCCCAACAAAAATTAAAACTATTTATTATGAATCGGCATGTTAACACGCAATTTAACTGTATTGATTTTGTTGTAAATATGTAGGTAGTAAATGTGATTTCCTAGTTCCAAATGTATTCTCAGAAAAATGTTAATATTTTAACCCCAATATTAGAAAAACATAACAATTAAATTAATCATATATTTGTGGTGAATTTTAAAAATGTACGCAAAGAAATACATTTCATGGTTAAATTAATAGCTTGTAACATATTATGATATTAGGGTGTTACTTGAGAAGATTTTTTCATGTATCCAATTGGTTAATATTTCTTGACCATTTATATTGATTAATATATATTGGTCATTTATAAAAAAAAAATAATCATTTAATTGGTTATTTCATCATTTAATTGGTTATTTCATTTGTATATTAACTATAGTTTTCCTATTTATAATGGTTTTTATACCCTACACCACCAAAGGTGGTTGGGGTATTATGTGTTTGTGCAAATATTGTAACGCAGAAAAAATTTTTTCCTACACCCACCGTTTGACTCAGAATCACTTTTTGAGTCGATTTAACGATGTCCGTCTGTCTGTCTGGTTGGCTGGCTGGCTGGCTGGCTGGCTTTCTGTCCATGTAAAGCTTGTGCGCAAAGTACAAATCGCAATTTTAGAGATAATTTGATGAAACTTGGTACATATGATTTTTTGGCACAAGGACGAAGCCTATTGATTTTGGTCATAATCGGCCCATTATTTCACCTAGCCCCCATATAAATGTTCTCCCGGAATAGAGTTTTAACAATGAAAAATACCTTAAAAATTTTAATATTTTAATGAAATTTAACACAAATTAATTTTATGTAGGCATAAATCTATGTGCCAAATGAAGATCGGTCCATAATTTACCATAGCTCCCATATGAACCCTTCTTTCGAAAATCACTTTAACGTTCATAAATCCCATAAAAAAATTAATATTAATTTAATATTCGACACATATAATATTTATATAAGTATAAGTGACCGTGCAAAATTTCATGAAGATCGGTCCATAATTGATCATAGCTCCCATATAAGACCCAATTTCGGGAATCACCAAAAAGTGAATTCTGTATAAGTATTTTTTATTTTTCACTTAATACAAGTATAGGTCCATAATTGGCTCCTTCCCGAGTTTTGATACATATGCCTATATGTGGAGGGTATCATATCTATACCTTCTTATCTCGTTTATTTTATATTAATACATCATTTGAAAAAATACACTCAAAAATTAATATGTTTAATTGAATTTTGTGTAAAATAAATAAAAATTCAATTTACAATTGTGACCAATAATATATACAAGAAAAATCATTAAATGACTTTTATTTGAATTCAATTAGCACTGAAGAGGATTTATGTACAACAAAAGATCTACAAAGATCTAGATCTAAGATAGTAAGTGCTTCGTATCGGATTATAACGTTCCTGTACTTTTGGAGGAGTATTGAGCACAAGCGATGTATTTTTTTAACTTTTTAAAGAAATTTATATACTGGTAATATGTTTAATTGACATCACTGATGTTGACAACAAAAAACTTGTTACAATGACAATTTTAAGTAACCATAAACTTTTTAAAGGAATTTATTTACTGGTAATATGTGTAATTGACATCACTGATGTTGAAAACAAAAAACTTGCTACAATGACAATTTTAATTAACCATCAACTTGCGATCCGTTTATATTTACATTTTTACATTTACGGTAGAGTAATGGAGCATTAAGTCGCCGAAAATATAAAAGATAATTTCCCAAGTTCTCATCTCTGTTGAAGCCCACATTAGAGATTCAAGTCGACTAACAAACAATTTTCTTCTTCAAAATAATTGCCATTATTTTTTATGAATTAATCTAAAATAAATTTTGTCTCATTTTATTCCTCTCGCATTGTTAAGCCAACTCCATATAAAATGAATCAATTTTTCTTTCAATATGGACGCTAAAAATGTCAAAATGTATGTGTAAAATAAAAAAAAAAAACGTCAAAGACATTGCCTTCAAAGACTTCTTCTAAAAGCGGAGAAACTAATCTAATTATTTTAAAAATTAGTAAATAATATTGACTATAAAAGCATAGGCACAGACATTTCAAAAGAATCCCGAAGAATATTTTCTTAAAGATGCAATATAAAGATCAATTTTCTTTTTAAATAAAATTTTTACGAATTTACTTTTATTTATGCTCTTATAAAAAACATTAAAATTTATTAAAAAATTTTAATATTTTTAAACTCAACTCAGGTAGAGTTTTATAACATTTTAAACAATAAAAAAATATAAATGTTTTACATTTAGCAAAAGTGTTGTTTTTCAGTTGGTCTAATATTCCCAAATATATATGATCATACAGAATGGTGTAAGGTATAATTTCTTGACCCTCTTATACAATTAGGGAAGTTGCACCATTTTATTTTAAGTAACCATTTTAATCCTCTTCAATTATTTTTATACAAAAGTCCAATATCTCTTCTCTGGTATTATCTCCGGGTAATTTAGAGAATTGACCTCTCTTGATACAAAAACCATGTAATTCTTTTGGTACCATTCTAGAATGTGCTTAAGTATTAACATGATGTCAAATAACACCAAAAATATGTACGTGATCTCTCTTATGAAAGGAAGAAGATTTCTTTGCAAATATGTTTTGTTGTATTTTTCAATAATTATAGAGCACACTGTAACAAATAACTAGCTTCTTTAAATATTGCTTCGGAAAAAAGTTATAGCGACTTAATTAAAAATTAAAAAAAAAAAAATATAAAAATTTATTTTCCCAGCCTATGGATACCCTAATTATATATTTTTCTTAATTTATTGAATGGCCACTAACAAATACAATTTAATTGAAATGGGTGAACAATTCACATGATCATCAAATTAATAGGCAGTTGTTGTATTTCGTCTTCTTCTTTAATATGTTGCAATAAATGTTTCAAACAACTACAACAAATCAGTGATGAAAAAGAAGTAACCGAAAAAAATACAATAACTTTATTTACACCAACTAATTGGAAGCATTTAATAAAAAATAAAACACAAAACACATAAAAACTATTACAGAAAAAAAAGCACACAAATTATAATTATTAATCATGAAACTAAGAAAAAAAAAAAAAACTAAAAATACATTTTAAAAAAAATTTATTAACTTACTAGTATATACTAGAGTGTTGGTTAATTTTCAAGTGTATTTTTAATTGTTATTGTTGTTGCTTTTTATTTGTTTTAAATTTTAATTTCTACAAAACTTTCTTTTTTTTTCTTCTTCTTCTCTCATATGTTGTTGTGCAGTTTTGGTTAAGAAAATCTTAGTATTTTGAATGTTTTTAAACATTAATTTAGTTAATTTTCCTGCAGTCTTTAATACAAATCGCAATGAAGCACAAGTCGTGTGGAGTTTTATTAAATCTTTATAAAAAATAATTGCTTTCCTTTGTAAAATCGAAAGAAAACTGAAATTCTTAAATCCTTTGGCTAAACAAAATTTTCCTTTTTTTTTTTTGGCATTTCGTCTTTGATTGAAATACAAATACAAAAGAAAATGTATTTTAAAAAACCTAAAACTTTTATAAGACTAAAGCCTCAAGAATATAAAACTGTATTTAAACAGAAAAATTTATTAAAAATATTGACTTTTTGTAAGAATCGTGATAGTTTTTTAAATGTGTGTTTACTGATTGTAAGTAGAAAAATTAAAAAAAGAAAAATATAGAAAAATTAAAGTGATAAAAAAAGGATTAATAATTGAAAATTTTAAATAAAAGAACTTAAAAAAAAAATACTTAAAATATGAAGTGAAATTTTAAATAAAAAATTTAATTAACATAAAAAAGTGTATTTAATAATATAAAAGATACAACTAAAGGACTTGCATAATACACAGAAGAAAAAAAATGGTTTTAATTACCAAAATGATTCATTCAATCAAAAAAATATTTAAATTTGCACCTCTCACCAAAATGATTACATCAATAACTAATAATTGTAAATTCTGACAATTTAAAATAAAATAATTTTTTAAAATATATACTTTAAATAGCCATTTGATTAAATGAATCAAAAAGTTAATTGAGATACCATTGAAAAAATACTCCCTGTCGGATTCAAAATACACTTTAAATATTCGCCAATTTGGATCATATCATGTATGGAGTACTAAAATTAAAATATAAATTTAGTGCTCTTTACTTGGCATTATCTTAGAACAACAATTGCCAACTAAGCACCAGAGCCCGAACATAATCGGTTATTTACACAGACATAACACGGACGTCAACGAAACACTCAGCACTGAGAGCTTTTAATAAAATGTCCATGTTGCTCGCGTTACATTCTGATATTTTTCTCTGTAAGAACGGTAATACATTCAAGTAGCTCAGAGTCTGTTATTAAATAATCTTCATTAAATTTTTATTAATGATCAATATTTGTAAAACTGGATTATAATATTAATATCAAGTGACTATATTAGCCAAAATTAACCTCCACATAACAGTATTATAGCTGATATCAAAGACAAAGTTGGGAAAAAAATCTTCAACAAAATTTTGACAAACTTAATGATAACGTATTAGAGATTTTATGTCAATCACTAAAAGATCACTTTTAAGATCCTAAAAAAGGTTTTGGATCCTAGCTCATAAACAAAATTAAGTACTGATTTTGGTATCCGTTGGAAGATGTGAAATTCATGAAAGGATTATGATAAATTTTTTATGATTTACAAATATTTTCTTTTGTAACCTTTTTTCCAGTCAGTCTACCTTTTCTTCATCGACTACATAAAGTTTCTTCGAAAAAGATTCTATTGGACCTAATGGTTGCCAGACATTATTATTTTTTGTCAAAGATATTTTTTTTTAAGATAAATTGGGTATTGAAAGAAGCCTAGAGTTACAATATTCCTGTTATCCATTTTTCCTAGCCGGATTTCGACAGGACCAGGAGATATGTGTTGTTATTTCTTCATCTGGGATAATTTTGAAAAAAAAAAAAGTATTTATTTTTTGATTACGAAAAATTTCGACTGTCTCCAAAAATTAATTCCCACATTCCTTCCGGAATCCGAGTTAAAAATTTTACAAATTTTATTTTTTCAAGCTGCTCCAATGAGAGTTGGGAGCAGATATGAAACGGATAAATTTTGAAAATTTTATTTTTATTTTTTGGGAACAGGTATAATTTGGAAGTAGCTTATAACTGATATGTTTAAAAATATAATGCCCCATTTCATTTCGAATCATGGTTATAAATTTTGAAAATTTTATTTTTTTTTTACTTGAAAATTTTGGAATTTTCAAATGGCTCCAAAGGGTGCTGGGAAAGGATATGAATCGGATACGAAGCCTGGAATACATACGTTCCAAAAATTAATGCCCACATTCCATTCTGAATCAGAGTTATAAATTTTGAACAGTTTTTTTTTCGTATGAAAAATTGTGAAATTTCTAAGTGTCTCTAATGAGTGTTGGATGCAGATCGGTTAAGCAGAAGAGGGGTAGTAGCCTAGTACTAGTAGTACTTAACCAAGTAGCCTTGGTTAAGTAGATTCCAGGCACATATGTTTTATGTTCAAATTCCATTCAAAATCAAAATTATATAATTTTGAAAAAAATCAAAATTTTCAAGTGTCATTATTGGATATTTGGAGCAGTCAGATCCAGAAATGTATGTTCTATATATGACTTTGTCTACATATGACTTTGAAAGAATAGTTTAATATGAGCTCATCTAACTTTATATGTTACTGGGAATCCTCTCTTCCGAGCCCAACTCGGTCAAAGAATGTCAACTTAGCGACAACCGCATCAACCGATTTTTTCCCCCATTAGAAAGTTATTATTATTTTTTTTAAGGTAGACATAATAATTTCATTTAAAACAAAGAGTGAAAATCGGGGTTCATGACCACAATATTAACTTTCTTGGCTACGAAGCCGGATGTGCTATAAGAAAAATTGCAATGTGTTAACACGACTAAACAATATATCCTCTTTTTGTGCCGATAAAATTAGACTAAAGTGATCATGTGTTAGGGCTTCCTAAGCTTCAAAGCAAATTAAATCGATAGGATTACGAATAAAATAAATGGAGAAAGAAAAACATAGAACTAATGAAATATTAGTTTAATAAAACTTTTATTAATTCAATGAAAGTTTATCAAAGAACAAATTATTTCCTCTTTAATATTGAATATTCCTTCATTTCCTAGTTTTACTCTTATTAAAATAATTTTAATTTCACTTTTAATAAAAATATAATAAAACTATTTCCCACTCTCTTTACAGATGTCTTTTGTTGTTGTCAAGGCCTCAGCATTAACAATTTATCAGAACAGAACACCAACAGCAGTCAATGATCAAATAGTTGACGGCAGTAATCATCATTTGTCGCAATTTCAAGCAACAACAAGTGAATTTATAACAACAGATCCAAAATTAAACGAATTGACAGTAAATTTTGATCCACAATTAAATAAAGAAAATTTAACAATAACAAATCATATAATACGAACCAATATAATTGTGGGAGCTACTGAAGGTGGTGCATTAAGAGGTAACGAAGAAAGACGTGATTTAACAGCAGGTGATTTAAAAGAAAATTCAAGTACAACAACTGAAAATATGCGTGCAAAATTGCAGCAACTATTACAGCGTGAAAATGATAATGATGATGAAGAGAAACAACAATTGCAACAAGATCTACAGCAACAACAACAGCAACAGCAGCAGCTATATCAACAGAGTCAACATGCAATGTTAACAGGAGAAAATGCTTATTTACTAGAGCGTATAGATGGTGTTGGTGGTGCTGGTGGTAGTATGCATGAACAGCCCATATATGGAACATGGAGCGCGAAAGCGAGACGACCTCAAGCACCTCTATTGGCAGCCACAGCTACAACAACGACGACAACAACATCAGCAGCTACAGCACATTTACAACCATCTTCATCTATACAAACATTGATGACTGAAATTGATGAAAATCTTTATGGTCGTTTTAATAATAAACAGCAGCAACAACAACAGCAGCATCAACATCATCATTATGAACGTTTACCCAGACGTTCTTCAACCATGACACCAGTAAGACGTGAGTTGCATGATCAAATACCACGACCACCACGTTTAACATCACGTCAGCCTTCAGTAGCCTTAAGAAGACAATTTAGTGACACACCCTTACCAGTGGCTACGTTCAGAGATGAATCACGCCCTAAACCTTTTCATTATCCCTTCGATGGCCCTTTACCAGAGGAATTTAAAAAAATACAACAATCCGAGAGAGCTGTAGGCTCAGGTTTAGAGTCTGATGCTCAAGTACATAACATACAAGATATTTTACAAAAATTAAATTTAGGAGGACCGGGGGCCAATAAAGTACCACCATTAATGATGATGCCCACGGGATTACATATATCGGGTTCATTTAAAAATCTTAAATCCAGTGGTATTGGTAATTTCTTTCGCGGTAAACGTAATAAAAAACAAATACAAATGCAGTTTCCCATGCCAATACCCATGCAAATGATGCCAAATCCCTATCAGCCCTCCATAATAATGCAACAACCCTATCAACAGCGTATAGCCATGGAGCAATTTTATCCCTTTAAGCCACGCTCACCAGGTGATATTAATCTCTTGGCCATGCAACAGCAACAACAACAGCAACAGAAATTTAAAAATCCCCATTCCAAAGGTAAAAAACAAAAGAAGAAGCAAAAAGATAAGAAAAATTCTTTGGCCAGCAGCAATTTAATGTTGCAACAATATCCTTATGTTACTGCAGCTCCAGAAATGATATTTCCCTCTATGTATTCTCCCTTTATGTCCATCAATGTAACCCAAGCTCCTCCCTTGCAGATGAGTAAACGAGTACCCTTTAAAGTTAACCTGGATATATTTCCTGTTATGCCACCCTCTAAAAATCATAAGTCTCCAGCAGGTTATGCCATGGATGAGGCACGTTTAGTCTCCACTATGAGACCACCTACGGTATTAAGAAATCCTTTTATGGAATATCTTACTACACCCATAACACCTTCAGCTGCAGCAGCTTTAAATTTCTATAATCCCTATAGCCAAAAACAGCCCTTGTACAATCCCATAAGATTTCCTTCATCTGCACAAAATCCTTTAGTTAGTATGGCTCAATCGAATAGCTTGCAAATGGTATATCCCGAACAAATGCAAAAATATCTGCAACAACAGCAGCAGCAACAGCAACAACAAAATCTTTTTGGCAATTATCTTAATACACAAGGTCATCAAACTCCTTTTCTGCCCATTGATTGTGACCAACCTATACCCTCTGGTACGGGAAGTTCACAAACATCACCGGGTAATTCTAAAACAAATCCTATAATGGTTCATTTAAATGTTTTTCCCAAACAAAAACCAGCTTCACCCATTTCCACTAACCCATTCTATAGTAATGTACCACATATACAGCGTAATACCATACAAGAAGAAAGTGAATCCTCTCTGAGTCCCATAGAACCAAGACACAAAGGTAGATCTCTTAATGATACAGTACTAACTAAAATCGAACGTAGTGATAGTACCGATACCATACAACAGATACAACCTTTAAGAGATGATGATGATTTAGTTGATTTTGATCATCCTATAGTAGCTGAGAATTCAGATGATAACAATGAATTGCCTAGACCTTCAGCTTTGATTGGCGATAAACCAAATATGGTTTCAGAATCTTCTTCTTCATTTTATTATGAAAGTCGTCCAAATACTACAACGTCTTCGGGTTTGGATAGTAGCAATATAAATAATTATAATGGCAATATGAATAGTAATATGGAACAAATGGTTTCAGAAGCTAAAACAGCTTCTTTATTTCGATTTCCCGTTGAAGATTTAATACAATTTCAGGTACATGATGCTATGTGAAGGGAATCAAAAGTTGTAGTGTATTAAGAGGCGGTGAGAAAATATTTTCTTTTAATAAATTTTTAAGCTTCAAAAGAGAAATTTTAAATAAAACTAAAGTAGATTTAATATAACAATTAAAAATAGTTATAGAATAAAAAACAATTATTTTTTTTAGGGTCTGAACAATATTTTTAGAAGTTTTTAATAAAGAAAATTTTTCTCAATTTCTTACTTTTAATGTTTTAAAAGAAATTCAAATATTTTTCCAATTAGAATTTTTATTATTTAAAAATAGAAAAATTCTCAAGAGTTTTCTTAATTTTATTATAATTTTCCTTAAAGTAATAAAATAAATAAAACCAGCTTATTACTTAGTAATTAAAAAAAGAAGGACCTTAATGCAGAAAATATAAATAAATAATTATAGTTGATATGAAACTACTACCAAAACTTCTTAAAATTGAAGCAAAATTAAACAACCAGAATCACTTCATGACAACAATTTACGACTAAAATTGTAAACAAAATGTTCTATTATGTTCTATATAAAACTTTTGAATAGATCAAGGCCGATATAAGCAGTAATCCTTTATCCTTTTAAATTGTCAAAATATTTGTTTCATTTATAATATTATTGGTTTGTTCAGGTGTAAAGGGTTTAAAATTTCCATTATTTTCGTCGAAGAGCAAAACAGTTGATATTTTCTGGATCCTTTTAGGAAATATTGATGATTAGACCATGTCTTTCCGTCCGCATGTCGGTTGAAAACCCATCCACAACTGACATATATAATATATTTATCAAATCATTCGAAATCCTTTCGAGAATTTCGCTATTAAAATTAGGCAAGATTGGTTTATAAATAGCGAAGATATGCTTAAAAAAACTAGGGTTTTAACACGGGTTTTTGAAGCCTCTGTTTATGTTCGGGCGAAAGGCATTTTTGATGGTTTAAAGCCCTTGTTAATGCTAAAAGCTTTTATTTTCATATAAATCGGTCATAAATATTTAAAAAAATCGGTTTTTTGAGTCAACCAAATTCGTTCATAATCTACCGAATTATGAGTCAACAGCTAACAAAAATTAATACTATAAATACACACACACATTTGTATTAAGCATTGTAATGTAGATTTATAAATGCGTAAATATGGAAGTATATTTTAAGGCGAATATTTTATTTGTCGTTGAAAGAAGGTGAAGGATACGGAACAGCTGAATATAACCGCCGCTCTCATTTCAAATTTATATAAAGTAGTAAACAATAAACTAAATATAAACTATTACATTTTGTTACTAAAAGAAAATACAATTTTTCAATTGTTAATCGAGAGTTTCGCCTCCATATGTACTCTATAAGAAAAACTTTAACCATTTAACAGCATTTTCAACTTGTTTCCATAAATAACCAATTAGCGGTAATTTAAGACTTTTATAAATATGTCAAGAAATTATTATGACCCAAACTAAAAAAGAAATAATTTATGTTCATGTCAATACAAAAACATTAACATATTTTTATTATTAATTTTTTTCCCCTTTTTTTTAAATTTATTAGTTTAAGTATTATTTTGCAAAATACCAAAGTTATATTTATGTATATCTTATCATTATTTATTTAGTATATAATTTTATATTTTATTTAATCTCTCTTACTTACTCTCAAAAGAAAAAAATTAACTGATCAAAATAAAACCGGATTAATAAATAAACCGCTAGACTGTTATACTAATTTGCAATAATTATACAAAAATGTCTATCAAAAAAAAGTTAAAGAACATTTGAAATATTTATTAAATACATATTAAATTAATATAAATTTTGTTAAAAATTATTGTTATTTAATACATTTTTTTTATATGTTTATCAACTGATCATATCTATATAACATAAATATAATTTTTTTTTTTTACTCATATTTTAGTATAAGTAATTTATTATCTATATAGAAATTTAAAACAATAAACTTTTTAACTAAAAATATAGAGGATTTTTAATATAAATTTAAGAGTAAGTATATTATTTAATTTCATAAATCCTTCGAAAAAAGTCATAAAATCAAGTTCGATTTTTTTTCAAAATAATTTTGCTGCGACAAAACAATATATTAATAATTATACCCTACACCACCAAAGGTGGTTGGGGTATTATGTGTTTGTGCAAATTTATTAGTTTATTTGCGCATTTTCTTCGGTTGCTAAGCCAGCTCATTTAGGAAACCTTTCCAATTTTCCTTCAGAAAAAACCAATTATATTAGAGTGTATACTTTATAATTGGAATGAGAATTAAAGATCTACACTTTGATAAAGCCCAACAAACCATGATTTTATTCTTTTCTTACTTTTTACATTGCACAGTGAGGCAGAATCGAAAATATTTGGAAATAAATCTGTACATTCTGGTCAGCTAATTGGTTTTGCGTTAACATTAGTATAAGCGTACCATGTTAAGTTTAGAATAGGTGCCCAACAGACATCTCGGAGACGGAAATATGGGGACTCAAAGTAGGGTACATCTGACAAAATATTTTAATCGCTTGCCAAATGTCTGATTTCAAATATTTTCATATATTTTTGAAGGCTTTGATAAGACCTACACAGAAAAAGGTCGAAAAAAATCGACTTCAATTTCAAAATTTTCAATTGATTTTGCTCCAATCACAATAATATTTTTCTTAAATAGACATAATAATCTGAAAGTTGTTGAAAATTTACTTAAATTTATTTTATTTTTATATTTTTATAGAAAAATCTTCAATTTTTATTTATATTCTTTTAAAATTAAACTAAAAAAATTATTTTAAACCAATTATAAAGCTAATTATATGAATAAATAATATTAATTAATAATTTTAAATATTTTTTTCTGTGTACAAAGACTCTGTCCTACTTATCCTACTTATCTTATAATTTTTCAATTATTTACATTTGAATTTTTAAGTACTTAAATTTTGCATGTTCTTGGTACACTTTTTTTCATATATGTTCTAGTACTTCCTATCGATTTTATTAGTTTAACTAGTTAAAGAATAATAATATGTATGAATAAAAAAAAATTAGGAGGATATCTCCACCAAGTTTGAAAATAAATTAGAAAATATTCTCTCGAAAATTCCCTCTTTTTATTTATCTTCTCTGCGATAATATTCTTTTTGATTTAATTTCTCCGGGTTGTTTCTTCGCATAATTTTTTAGAAAAATTCCACTATTTTGTATAGAAAAAACTGTCTTCGATTTTATTTTCTAAAAAAAAACGTTCTCTTAGATTTTATTTTTTCGAGAAAATGTTACTTTTGATTTATTTCTCTAGAAAATAAATAAATCTCTTTGAATTTATTATTATTATTTTTTTTTTTTTTTTTTTTTTTTTTTTTTGAAAATTTGCTCTTTGATTTTATTTTTTTAGAAATTTTCTCTTTCATTTACTTTCTACAGGAAATCGTCATTTTATCTTTGATTTGTTTTTCATAGAAAATTTTCTCTTCGATTTATTTTTATGGGTAATTTTTTAATTATTTTTTTTTAGAAAACTTTCAATTTTAATTAATTTTGCAAAAAAAAAAAAAAAAAAAACTTTTTTTTTCGAAAAAATATCTGTGCACTTTTTACTCTGAAATAAGTTTTTTTACAAATTTATAATAATTTTATACTTTTCTGAAAGGCAGAGATGACTTTAAAATAAAATAACAAAGTCAATAACATAGAAAACAACTAGAACTTCAACTTGCTCACAAAAAAAAAACTAAATCAATTTTCAAAATTACATAACTCTTTGTATGTATTAGTAAAATTGTCTACAGAACAAATTTATACGTGTGAAAAGAGTAATTATTTGTTTCTGAGCAAATGAAAAGAATTGCACTTCTAGTTGTTTTCTATGCTCAATAACTCAAGTGATCAAAATTCATTCCGTCCCTAAATTGCCCAATTTTAACAGAAAGTTTTGACTTTATTCAATATTTTCTCAAATCCCATAGCATAAATAGCCAAACGGAATGCAGTTTAGGAATCTATAAAATGTTGTTAGAAATTTTCAATCAAAATGTAAGGGACTTCGGAAAAAAAGTTAATTTTTTTAGCCGAAAATATGAAAAAAACCCATTTTTGGGATTTTCCCTTTTTTTTTTGGTAATTTAAAAAATCGGAAAAAATATGGATTCATATAAATTACATTGCTTAGCTGAAATAATTTTGAATTATATATAAATATATTGAAATAAATGTCTTTTATAGAACCGAAACTATGCTATTTTAAAGTGCTCCACCAAAATAGCTCGAAAGCAGTTCACTTTTAACTCTGTCAAATTTTAATTTCATATCCAGCAAAAAAAGAACTGAAAAAGCTATGATTTTAACATTGTGTTGTCATTGGAANNAAAACGTTTAAAATATGCACTTTGTTTCACTTTTGAAGTTGTGAAAATGTTCTCTTTTTAAAGAACTTCAACTTTTTTTGCTGGGTAGCTTTAACGTATCAAAAGTTACAGAATTAAAAAAAAGAAGCTGTGCATCATTTACTCTAATCGGCATAACTAAAGAAAAATCACGAAAAATTTATTTTTTAATTAGAATTACGTAAAAAAAAATTAATGACCTCAAATGAGCATACAAATCACCATATTTGTATTATTAATTTTACTTCTAACTCATGAATTGATCTTATCAACTTATCTAACTCATTTTATATTCCTAATTTTCAATGATATGTCACACCGTCAGATTGACATAATTTAAATTGTATGATTCATAAAAAGACATTTGTTCACTACTCAACAGCATCTCATTTGGAAAATATTAAAAATACATTATGATTGATTATAAACAAAGAGCACATTTGTATAAAAAACTTAGATACTTCATCAATATGAAACTGCATAAAATAAAAAGTAAAAAAAAAAACTATCCAAAGCTTATTAACTCCCATACTAGTTAATCATAATTTATATACTTGAGTTTATATTAAATCTGTTAACACATATTAAAAAGTAATATAAGCATTAGAGTGTCCCGAGAATAGCGTTTTTCGAAATTTGGATTTAGGAACACCTCTTAAAGGATGCGCAAAAAATTAGTTGAATATGAAAAAAGAACCTTAAACATTTTTTAAAACTGGTCTTCAGTTCCCTACCAGCGATTTTAAAATCGTGGGTCCCATACATTTTGGTCAAAAAAAATTTCGATTTTTTAATCGAAATGGGTTTCAAAAAATTGGTAATTTTACACTGGTTATGGAAAAAAATGTTTGAAAATTTTTCCAATGGGATTTTCGTATGCTAGAAAACTTGTTCAATATTTTTTAAAAAATATGGAAAATTACATATTGTCAACAGTTTTTACTACAAAGCAATTTTTTGAAATTTCAGCCTTAAAAGGAACACAATTATAAAATTCTTATCTATTTTTTTAAAGAAAAATAACGAAATTTTTTATGCATAATGTACTAAAATGGCGGATTAATTTGTTTAAATATTTTTTCTATAATTAGCCTAAAATTACGATTTCTTTATACCCATTTCAAGACTAAACTCAATACTATTTTTTGGACGAAATATTCTAGACCCATGACATTCAATCGCTTGTAGGAAACTGAAGATCAATATATTCAGCTAATTTTTACGCATCGTTTGAGGGGTGTTCCTACAAAATGTTTGTCTACGGGACACTCTAATAAACATTTATTTATATTGAAATGAAACTTGAAGTTATGGTGATTTACGTGATTTTTGAATTCTCTCTTTAAGACGAATATCGTATTTAATATTCATTAGAATGTGCTATTGTCTTCATTCATAAAGTTTAGAATATCGGCAACAGTGTTGCCAGGACCCGAGAACAAAAAAAGCTAAATTGGACTTTAAAAAAGGTCAGAGATGGCTAAATGTCCCAAAAAATAAAGCTAGAAAAAAGCTAATATATTGTCTAATTAAAAACATATTTATTTGTTAGTTCTCATTATTTCTAGAAGTTATATTAGTGAATTTATAAATATAACATTAATGCACAAAAATGCTTTAATTTGTCATTTTTTTTTTTTTTTAAATAATTTTTTTTTAAATTTTCAGCCTTTTTAAGAATCAAAAAAGGCCAGGAAAAAAGCTAGAAGCTAAAACGAAAAGCTAAATGCAAAATAAAAAGGCAGGATTTAGCTCTAAACTGGCAACATTGATCGGCAAAAATTCAATTATTGAATTAAGTTTTGTTTAATGCTTGAGGTATCTTCAGACTTGTCAAATATTTGACCGCAATAACGTAACCACTATATAAAACATTTTCTAACTTTTCCATTTTAAATGGAAAATATTTTATATTTATCATTAATCGTAGCTAACATTTTAGCGAATCAGTTTTTTCTTTCCAAATATTTGCAAGATCAAACAATGGCAAAAAAAATATATATATATTTAGTTACTTTTTTATTTATTCTTTTATTAAACTAATCGTCACGCAAATTTGGTCAAATATTTGATAGATGTGAACATAACTTTACAAACATTAGATATCTATGTGTTTTATAAATGAAAATTATGTACATACGTTTGAATTTAATTTACTCCAAATATAATTGTACGCATAAAAAATTTAAATACTATTCCAAATTAGCCTTTAAAAGTTTAGTACTAATATGTGTTTTATATTTTAACTGTCTAATACATAGATTGTGGTAATTAGTTGTTAAATCATAAATTATGTTTATTGACTCTAATAAAGACAACACTGCCTTACAGTGTTTCGTCTTAGCTCTATTTCTTATGTATTTAAAGAAACATTTTATATAATGTGCGCCTAAAAATATGCTTTAAGTATTTATTCGTAAAATATTTCAGAAGAGCATGTTATGCTTGTTTATCATTGATTTTATTTTGTGCTCTCTTTCTAAACAAAATAAAAAAATAAAGCCGGCTAAAATGTAAACAACGTGAAGTGGTGAATAAAGTGGTTAGTAAGTAAATTTTTAAATTTAGGTTTATTTATAACTAGTACATATAAAAACGAGAGAAGAAGGTATAGTCGGTCAAGACCGACCATATGATACCCTACACCATTGCCTATTTGTACCAAAATTTGGGAAGGAGTCAATTATGGACCTGTACTTGTATTAAGTGGAAAATAAAAACATACTATTGCAGAATATTACGTCGATACTAAGATTCACATGCACTTTTTGGTGATTCCCCAAATTGGGTCTTATATGGGAGCTATGGTCAATTATGGACTGATCTTCATGAAATTTTGCACTGTCACTTATACTTATATTAATATTGTTTGTGTCGAATATTAATATTAATATTGTTAATATTAACATTTTTATGGGATTTATGCACGTTAAAGTGATATTCGAAAGAGTGGTT
>MINK01187905.1:0-20232 GCA_001735545.1 Phormia regina
AAGCAATTAATTTACAAAACCTAAAACCATCTGTTAAATGAAAGTGTATGAATAATAGATTATATTTGCCAAATTTTAACAAAGATAATATAGAGTTAAGTATAATTTATATCCCAATTTTCATTTACAAAACAAATTCCGGTTAAGATAGGTCATGGTTTCTTTAACATTTTCTTTTCCTTCTCATTTTCCTGTGTAACTAAATATGTATCAAATAAAAGTGATGAAAAAGGGAAACAGAGCGAGAGACGAGTGAAAGTGAAATCGCAAAAAACACTGCACGTGCTTTTAAAATATCATGTGCTTCATGTTGATTTTGCTTTTGCCTTTTATTTAAAGCACCCAACCAAATACATTTAATGGAAATTAAGGACATCACTGACTGACACACAAACACACATTTTCATAGTCGTGCTCGATGGTGTAACTACATTTGCATTTTTCACTTCACTTTTCTTTTCATTTGATGAAATTTGGTGCAAACGGAAATGAGAACTTCCGAGTTTACTAATTGTATAAATAAAAACAAAAACACACATGTTTTTGCAAAAAAAAAAAGTCTCAAGGATACTTATACGGATGTGCATAGTTTCACTTTCTATTTCTGTTTTCCTGCCCTCAGAGGTGTTTGTCTAGAAAACAAATAAAATAAAAATATATATTTATTTATTTTTCTGTTATAATAAAACAACAAATATCCTTGCACAAAAAAAAAAAAAAAAAAAAAAAAAACAACAAATAAAAAAAAAAAAAAAAAAAAAAAAAAAACAGCACACATTGTTGCTTTTGTTTATGTCCTTATGCGAGGAGTGAAAAGCGCATGATCCTGTTATCTGTTGTGAGAGTTTGAAAGTTGCCGAACTTTATTTTCATTTCATTGCTTAATTACACAACTATGTACAATTGAAATAAAAATTTCAAATGTAATTTAGTTCATTGCGGATTTTATTGGTGTTAAGTGAAAGGAACGCTTAAATAAAACTACAAAAAATAAATTATATTAAAATTTAAGCAAATTGCAATAAAACGATAATAGATTTAGTGAAATAAAATAATAGAAAAATAATACAATTAAACAAATATATATTTTTATATTAAATGCACATCAGCGTATTGGAAAATAGCTTGAATTGTCTGCGTCTAACAAATTGATCGTTTTGTAAAAGAAAACTTTAATTGTGTAAGCTACAAGTAAATAAATTTTGTTGCCAGAAAGTGAAGTTTAGTAAACTTCGTTTAAATTTTACAAATTCTTCGAAATATTTCACATTGAATTAAAGAGAGAAAAAATAGATCAATAACTCTATCGTTATCTACATTTTAAAATTCCATACCCTGACATTTTGTTATCTTATAACAGAAACAAAAAATCATAATGAAAATGCGAAAGGCCTTAACGACAATTTTTAAAATTCAGCTTGAAGCACAATATACGTATTGCGATCGAAAAAATTTTAACATAACTCTTTTCCAAAGCAATATTGAAAATTTTGTTTGATCTAGTTATCTTGGAAAAATATGTCAGTTATTATTTTTAATGACAACCGTGTTGATTTGTTTTGAGTTTGATCAAAATGACTGACGAAAAAGATGTCCCTGCTGTAAATTATTAAACAATTTCAAAAAGGTCCAAATTGGTCCTACAAATAATTGGCTAAAGAACTAAATGTCAGCTGTCAAACTGTTTCCAATGTTATTAAATAGTATCAGGATAATTCGAACATTGAATATGAAACATGGTTCGGGAAGTAAAAATGTCCACGTGATATTTTGAAGGCCAAAAAATTAAATGCATATTAAAAAGAATTCTTAACACATCTGGCAGAAAACCACCCCTATTTGCTTAGTATTCAGACTATTTGGTACGAAAAGTTAATGTTAATGCGTAGTTGAAAACATATAGTCCAAAATGATCAAAACAGGAATCCTGCAAAAAATTTAGAAGCCAAGAATAGGGCACGGAAATTAAAATAAAATTTCATACAAAAATTCTGTTGTAAAATGTATGACGAAACGTATGTACGAACAGATTATTTGCATATTCCTGGTCAAAATTTGTATGTTGATGATGCACGAGGATATGTTAAGATAAGTTAAGAACCGAAAAGGTGTCGAAATTTCCTAAAGAATTCCTGGTTTGACAAGATTTATTCAGCTGCAACAAAAGAAGCAAGTTTTCTCTATAAGTACGGAAGAATACAACTATGTTTATAAAAAATATTTTTTTTTTCATAAGAAAATATAAGAGGTCTAAACTTTTTTGGTCCAATTTGTCGTCATGTAACTACCTAAGAACGCTCTGGAGCTGTCCCAAAACAGTTACATAGTTTTTGTACCAAGAGAAGTCAATTCTGTAAATTATCTGGAGCTAAGAACAGTAAAGAGATATTGGACTTTTGTGAAAAGAGGTGTTCCAAAATATTGCAGATTTTAAAAGGAGATGAGCAGACTGTTCCAAATCTCAAATGAAAGTCTTAACTGAAAAGGTCTACAAGTTCATAAATAAGTGGTTAGATGAATAAAAATTATATTTTTGTACAATCTGTCGTATATTTTCAATTAAACATAAAAACAATTAAAGCTGTCTCTTCAACCGTATCCAAGTTTTTAAATTTTATATATGTTAAGATTTTTTCGATCGCACTCCTTAGGAATATGAAGAATCACTTTCAATATATTCTAGGATAAGCTGATTGTATTCAAATCCAGTTAGTATCCCAAAGGTTTAGTTAACGTTTATCCGATAATAACAACTATTAAGATCTTCCACGAGATATGGAAACAATCTTTTTCAAGTTACTTAATTTCCATATATTTCTGGGATTTCTCGCAGGAACCAAAGGCAAAGTTGATCCTAGAGCAACTAGTATTTAAGTATTTTATTGCGCCAACATAAAGTTTCGTATTTTTTATAACAAATGTTGTGCGAAATTGAGCAGATAAATATCGTGAAAATTAAAATTGTCGAATAAATTTTTGCTCTGACCATTTGCACGTGCGGAGAAAAAAGGAATTTATTCATAACAAATTACAGTTTTAACAGTAAGGATAATAGTCCTTTTTGAAAAGATTCCTATCTATCATTAGAAGGATAATAGTCCTTTTTGAAAAGATTCCTATCTATCATTAGAAATCGAGAATTCTAATTCCCTCTCCTAATCTCGCATATCATCGAAAACATCACTCAGCTATAAAAAAAATGAAATGAATGAATGAATGAAAAATAAAATGTTAATCCAGTCGTCAAAGGGTACTAGATTGCTGGTGCGCATGATAGGAGATTAGGACTCCCCTTTAACAAGTTCTGTCGGAGTTGCTTTGATGAGAAAGAGATAGTGGAGCACTTCCTATGTCACTGTCCGACTCTCCGGTCATGCATGTACTGTTGGATCTTTCTGATATTGACATTTGAGAGATAAATTCCTTCCGAACACAGTTTCGGACATGTGAGTTATACCACATGATCCCTTAGGGTACCACAACAGGACCAAATTAGACCCACGTGAACAAGAAAACATATAAACTGTAGTTTTTACTAAAACGTGTTATCTTTTAAGATCTTTTAAGATTTTAATGTTTTTACGGAATTGAATATTTTTTAGAATAAAATCAGAAAAGTCGTTTTCGAGATATGCTTCATATATGAAACATCTCTCGAAGATGCAAATTCCTTTATTTTACAAATTGTGATTTATTGCGGGAACCAAATTAATTAAAAGAATGTGGAAATTTTTTTATCTTACAGCATGAAATTTTATCAATTCGGATATGATTTAATAGAATTATTACTTTTTAAAGTGTTTTTCTGATGAGATTTCATACATAAGGAAAAATCGAATCAAAATCCACAACGGTTGTGGTCGCATTGACAACTTAAGGTATTGACTTCACGGCTTAACAAATTTTAAGTAAATTATATATAAAAATAAGAACTCGATACTAAAGGGTTGCAATGTTGATACCAATTCGTTAATGATTTGAACCCGCAGTGTGTTCGATTTTTTCAGGATGTAAAAGTATTGCTATATTTGGGGAAAAAATTTCCCTAATCTACCGAACGTCGGTAAAGAAAACATAACTTAGTGAAGCCGCATATAGGACTATTATATTTTATAACTTTAAATTGGGACTTATTTTATTTGTGCTGGGACTATTTTTTATCAAATTTGGTACTTAGTTTTTATTACAATAAAACTAACAAATGTCCAATTTGAAGTTATTTAAATTTTTGATTTGCGAGTTTCTTAATGTTTGTTCGAATTAATTTCATTTGTGAGTTATTTCACGGTTCCGATAATAACGCGAATTTTGTTTCGTCAATTTGTAAGGATTACAACTTTAATATAATAGGTGAGGATATTCAAAAGAACGGAAATATGTTCATTGTTCTAATTAAAAAAAACCATAGAAAAACAAAAAAAACGGTTCTCAAATGGGGGTCCGCGACCCACAAGGGGTTCTTAAGGATTTTCTTGGGGGTTTAAAAAAAAATTCCAGTTAATAATTGAATTGATTTAAAAGTGTGAAGACATATTTATAATAGGAACGGAAAATATAATTTCAAACCAAAAAAGCAGTAACAACCTATTCAACTACATTATTGTGATTTTTATGCAGCCTACTTTCATTAAGTATATGTTCGACTATAAAATTAGCATTTTGCCCAAGGTGCACAGATTTTGATTGAACAATTTTAACAACATATTATGGGTTCCAAAGCTGCATTCCGTTAGCAAATTCGTACTTTGGGACTTTAGGAAATATAGACTTTCATAAAGTGTATAAAAGTCTTGGGTTATTTGAATATTTTCTGTTTCAAATTCATCTCTGTGAAGACAACTTACAGAAAACTATAAAATTTGTAGATGTTCATAAAGAAGATTTTAATTTAGGAAAAAATAGGGAAGACATTTGTCAAAAAATCCTAAAGAGATCGTACTAAAATTTTATTAATTAAATAGGTAATTTTGTTTTTTTAATTTTTTTTATAAAAAAAATTAACAAACTCCGTCAGAAATATATGAAAATATCAGCAATAAGAAAGGAAAAAAATTGAGGTACTTAAAATTTCAAAAGCAAATAATTCGAAAAAAAAAATAAACAAAAATATTTAAAACTGAATGAAAAACCTAAATTTGGCATGTAATTCCGAATTTTATATTTCAAAAGTAACCTACTTTGAGCCCTCTTAGCTCCGCTCCTGAGGAGCTATTGGGTGCCATTTTCAAACTTATTATTGTACACACCTCTGCTATACCTATATAAAAGCAAACAAGATCTTATGAGAACACCTGAGCCAGAGTATAGCGTTATTAAAGAATCTTCCCAAATCACATTTAAAAATCATTGTGGCGTTTTAAAATATTAATTTCAGAAATTTTGCGTATTTTGTTATAACGAATATTGGCGTTATAAATCAATTAAAAACTGAAATAAGTTTCTTTGTAAAGTTTTACTTATGCATAAAATATAGCTTCACTAAAAATATTCATTAACGGTTTCCATGTGCTAAGAACGCGATGTTTAAAGTTTAACATAAATCGTCAAGGCACACCCAGGGCGCTAATCAAAATTGCGATGATATATATATAAATCTGTAGTTGCTTTAATATCATATATCAAAATCAATATCGCAATCGAAATAAAAATATGATTTTTAAATTAATGTAACTTTAGAGAATTGACTAATTGGAATTAAAAAATGGATATATAAAATAAATGGATGAATATGAACAACTTAACATCACTAAAAACTGAATTTTGCAAATTTTATAAGAAGATTTAATAATCATTAAATTGCTAATATATCCACGCATACTTAACTTTTCGCGATATTTTTAATTTGTATTTTCGATACAGCATTGCAGAGTACATAAATGTAATACTTTTCGATTTAGGGCCATTATTACAACTTGCCTTTAATGTTCGTAATAGTAAAAGGTAACTTTANNCAATTTTAGCTTAAAGTTAACTTATAATAACCAAATGCTTCTTATCTGTCCGATAACATCATACCTTTAGCTATTGGCAAGTTGTAATAATGGGCCTTAGGATTTTAAATAGAACTTTTTTTTTAGAAATTTTTATATTAAACCGCCATAACATTGATGCCATTCGTTAAAAGTCATTCACGCGAACAGAACTGTGTTCCACTAAGGCCAAGGAATATTAATACTAAATATCATTGATGTGCCATTTAAAAATTTTCAAAAAAAATTTTTTTTTTGAGCATCAAAAGTAAATAAATTTCCCATATGTATTTTCGAAACAAATTTTTGTTTTGTCTTATAAAATTAAAATCTCATTAAATTTACATATTTATTAAAATTTTGAAGAACGAAAAAAAAACGGATCATATTATACTATTATAAATGTAATTTCCTCAAATAACTACAAAATTCGGAAACAACCTACATGAGAACTCACATTATTATATTTTAGATCATTAAACTTCAATGTAAGTTTAAAAACAACGAACTAATTCGTTAAAATAATTAATTCAAACTGGCAATACTTTATGTTAAAACTATAACAACTCTGTCACAATGCCATTTGAATGCTTCCTCTTCCTATCTGTTGCTGCTATGTGTGGCGCTTAGATGACAGATTCAAAAACAGCTGTATGCCAAATGTCAGAATAACGGAGAAAATTAAAATAATTATGCCCCCACCGTAATATAAACAAAAACACAAAATAAAATTTCACTAGCACATGAACACACACACAAGATAAAATAAAACCAAAACAAAACTCCATTGAGAGAGGGGAGAACTAAATTCTATTCTAGTTCGTTCGTTCGTTTGTTGTTGTTTTTTTTCATTTCACTTTTTTTACACATTTTCAAAGTTGGAGCTCTCTCAGCATGTGAAACACATTTCATTTGTAAATTGGAGTTCGCCGTGTTCAGTGGTTTAAAATTTTCCTTACGGTAGTTCTACGTACAATATACTAAGTAAAATAAAAGAATAATAATCTGAATAAACATTTAAATTTGTATTTCACTTGTTATTAAGTCCAAAGAATATAGAATAAACATTCATTACGTTCGCTTAAACGTGTGTTATTAAAATATTAAGAAAATTAAAAGAAAAAGAAAAGATTTTATTAAACAACTAATGATATTTTCATATGCAAATTTGGCATTTTGTTCTGCTACTAAATTTGACGTCGATTAATTAAAACTGTGTGGTTTATAAACAACAATTAAGTGCAAAGAAAACAAAAAAATAAAAGGAAAAATAATAAAAAAAGTAATTTATGAATATGAAATAATTAAATTAATAAGAAAAAAAGTATTTTTTTTTAATACAAGTACAAATAAATAAAGTTTTAATTTCAATTAAAATATTTTAAATTGATGGTGTTTAAGTTGAAATAAACAAAAAATTGTTTTGAAAATAAGAAAAAAAAAAATATAAAGAAATTAAGAAAAAAAAATGTTTTAATCACTTGGTGTATGTGTTTGTGTGATTATTAAAAAAAAGAGGAAAAAAATTAAATAAAAATATACAAATTGTATTGCGTCGAGTTTTTTTTTTTTTATTCTCTGTGTGCTTTGAAAAAATTGTTTTGCCGATCTTGCTACTACAGCTGATGGTGCTCCTCCTTATGTTTATACATATTTATTATTCTGCTTATGCCATGTGTTGATCTTATTCTTTATTGCTCTTACTCTCCATCAAATGATCGTTTTTGTATTAAATTTATCGTTTCGTTTGTAACTCAACATATACATAAGTTTTAAGGAATTTCGAAGAATGATTAACTATTCCTTGCAGAGATTTTAGTAAATTGTTAGGGTAATGAATGGACTCATATAAATTATAAAAAATGTCTATGTCATCGGAAGTTAAGTTAGAGATCTTAATCAAAGGATCTGTCTATCATTAATAGATTTTAGTCTGATAAAAAAAATATTTCATAATATTATTGTGCGGCAGATTCTCATTTTATATATAAATTATTTGGCGTTAATCAAGATCATCGGCAATGTTGATTTTTAAACAATTTTGATAGTGATTTTATAGTACTTTACTTGTGATTATAGTGCAATAAAAATTTTTGTTCGCTCTTGCTCGATTTACGAATTATAGGCCTTAAAGTTTCAATATATTTTCCTGAATATCTTTATTAATAATTGTCGGATTTTAATTATATTCATGTTATTTAAAAGCACTTATAAATCCCTTTACCGAAATATTTTCTACTTGATAATTGTTAAAATAATGTTTTTTTTTCTTCTTTTGTATAAGAACATTTTCAATCAATCACAAAAATAATTATATTTTTTGTTTTTAACAATTAACAAGTTGAAAATATTTCAGAAAAATTTATATAAAAACCATCATTACAACATTTTGTATAAAAATGACATACCCAGAGAAAGTTCTTAAGCCCGGCCGCAGGTCGGCTACACAGAAAACCCTTTATTAAGGTGGAAAAAAATATAATAATTTTAAGTGTGCCAAAGATCTTGATGAGTGTCATTGTGATAAAAAAAATCCTTAGAATTAATAGTAGGAAACTTATATGATATATTTTATTTAATTTTTTTTTTAAGTTTTATTTAAACTTATAAGTAAGTTAGAGTTTTTCGAGAAACTGCTTATATTGTATTCAGTGTTGCCACTTCATGTGTAATTACACATATCGTGTGTAATTTTTATTTACATGTGTAATCAGTTTCATGTGTAATTTTAACTCTCAGTCACTGGGGCTTACAAATTAATTTTTTCTATCTGAACACCAAATATTCTTTTTACAATGCTGTTCTTAAAAATACACAATCTAGTGGCATTTTTGACAACTTGGATTTGCTTCTGACAATTAGGTACTAAAGAAGTAAATCCAGAATTAAAAAAATATAAGTAAATCCAGAATTATTTTTAATAAAATACTCCTGACATTTAATACAATCAAAGGCGGGAGTTTATAAAATATTATCTCCTTAGTATTATTAAAACAATATGACCTTTAGATGATCCAAAAACTCACATTAATTTAGAATTTTTGTTTATAGTTAAGGCCAAAGTATATACAAGTAGTCCGACTCTTTGACAGAGATACCTAATTTCAATAGTGTGTTAGTAAAACAGCTCCTAACTCTAAGTGTGTATTAGTAATAAAAACTTAAAAATGTTGGTGCTATTTTATTTTCCCAACAGACACAGAATTTAAAACAAAGGCTTAAATTAAAATTTATTTGAATTGTCAATAGAAACTCTTTTCTACAAAATAATTTCTAAAATGAACAAAATAAAGTGTCAAAATATCAAAAATAGAGAGTCGGACTATTTTGTATGCTTTGGTCATAGAAACCATAGAAAACAACTAGAAGTTCAACTCTTTTCATTTGCTCAAAAACAAAATATTGCTCTCCTTACACCTATATATTTGTTCTGTAGAAAATTTTACTAACACATATAAAGAGTTAGTTTTTTTTTACGATTCAGTTAAGTTTTTTGTGAGCAAGTTAGAGTTCTAGTTGTTTTCTACAACTTTTCTAGTTGTTTTCAACAAGAAAATTGATAATTTAAAACTTATCTTACAGTGTTTCGATTAAATTTATTGTCACGAATATAAATTAAAAGAAAACCACTTTATGAAAAAAACGCAAAAAACGTTTTAAAAAATTTATTTTAATATTAAAAAATTAAAATAGATTTTATTTAATAAAAAAATTTCATATTCGTAAAAATTTCCGGGCATCTTTCATATATATTTAATTGCAATACTATGTGCATATTTAAAAAAAAAATATTTATGTATTTTTTCCGCTTTCTTTTAATATAGATTTATTTAAAGATTTTCCACAATAGCTTTTCAATTCTATAGCAAAATTTAAAGTAAACAAAGTTGTTATTTTAGATATTGAAAAAAAAAGATTTTATAATATAATTTTTTTTTAAAACTTTTTTTTTTTTTTATAAAATTATACATTTAAACAATTTTATTTTTAATACGTTTTTATTCGTTATTTGTTGCTAATGATGGTGTGGTGAAAGAATAACAGTCTAATAAACAAATATATATAAAAAATTTGTATATAGTTCTGATATTAAATATTAATCTTAAATGATTCTGAAATCTAAAAGTATCGACGATTTTAATTTACAATTGCAAATGTTGTCTATTGTGTTTGCAATTTGAAAACTCAAACATTTGACAATTTGAAATTTATGTCAGCTGTTACCGAAATTGCTAAAAAATATTGCACAATAATTGAAAGTTAGTTGCAAGTGCACCCAATTCTCAATTGTTACCAGAAATTAACGATTTTTCCTTTAAAAAATACATTTTTGAATTATCTTTTACACTAAAATTCAAATTTTTTAATGAAATGTATTACGTAGTTTTATTTTGACTTAAGTATGAAGGCTGTTGAAATTGAGTTTCATTTTCTATTTCAATTGGCTCCCTTTTAAATGTACTCCCGAAATAGGATTCTAAGCGCATTTAAATAATTTTTTGAAATAGATTTTTATAAATAGATTGAAATATTTTGGTATAGCGCCACAACATATTATTGGTCCATTATTATCACCTAGTCTCCATGCAAATGTTTCCCTTTAATTAATGTTTAATTATTCATAGATGTCTTATTATTTAGTTATGCAATAATTTCAATAAAATAAGAAGGAATAACAAATTTTATAGCTGCATAAGATCTGAAAATCACTTAAACTCTCAAAAGCGAAGAATCAGATTTCTATTTAAAAACAATGATTTTTTTTTGTTTGAGACTTAATATTTTAGTGAAAATTATATTTTTGGTCAAAATTCAAAGTTGTTTTTTGTGATATAAACTTTCAAAAACTTCCTGTTCATAATAAGTATTTAAGAATAATTTCATAAATATTAAAATAAATTGTATTAGTTCTTCAATTAGTTCCTGAACGCGTGAAAACAGTTACTAGTTGTTTTATTTTGTCGTTAAGATTAATGATTTTTATTCGAAATTGTCACCTTTGAAACTAGTTCTGTAGAAATGTTACGTAACCAGTACTAAGTTTTGAGCGAAACTAAGTTTTCAGCAAAATAAGCCGACGGACAGTATACATATATACAAAATATTGTAATTTAAGAAATTCTTTAACTTTTGGGTAAGAAAAGAAAATTCAATAACAAACAAACCGTAAAATAAATAATTTTGGCCAAATTTCTACCCACTACGTTGCTTCGTTCGTACCCTATCCTGGTTTCAACAAGATCGACTTATAGTCAAACTAGGTCCCACAAAATATTTTACGGGATCTTAAACGATTATTTCGTCACGTTACACTCGGAATGACCAATTCAATATACCCCTCATCTTTTTAATGGTGGGTAGGAAAATTCTTTATAATTAGTGCCATCTGGGGGATTTTTAACGTAATTTATTGGCACCAAAAACTATATTTTTCTATTTCTTAGTCCTTTTTTAAATTTCTGTAATGTTTTTCTATTAATTTAGCCAAATTAATTGCATTAACAATAAGAATTTTTTGAAATTGAAGTAAAAACAGAAATTTTCTTAATTACACTTTTTTTAAAAATAGCTCTAATTACACTGGTCAACAAAAACAATCCTCCTATAGACGAATAGTTGGACTTGATGTATTTGGTGTGCTAAACTCGAATCTGCTTTCAGTTTTTTTATCAGGTCTGGAAAAACTACAAAAAATTATAGTTATAGTTATTTAAAAGATTGAAAAAAAAAACACTGGTCGAGAAAATTTTTTTCGAGCTCCTTTAAAAAAATATGTAGACTAGATAGAATTTCGCATGCAAAACTCTATCTACTTTTATTTTTTTTCCATCAGGTCGGGATTTTTTTTATGGGCGTTTCTAATATTTCACCTTTAGTATATTTCCTCATAACTCAAGAACAGTTGATCAAAGTGATACAACAAAAGATGCGGACTAAAAATATATTCAAACTTAATTTTTTTATGTGCTCAATAGTTTCGGAGTTATTTTGAAATAAGTGTCCGAAAAAAATAATTTGTATGCATAATTAAATTCCTTTTAATAAATGAAGACATAAATAATGAAGACTGTTATAGTTTATCATCTTTATCTTAAAGCTGGTAATGTTATGAATAAAATAAGGCATGTATATTCAAAGTAATGCAGAAATCTAAATTTTATTCACAGTTATGTAAAAATACCCATGTTATATGCAATTGAGTAGTGGATTCTGACTAGTTAAACAAGAATCTGCATTTAATTTTTTTTCTATCGAGTACTGATTTATTTTGTGCATGATTTATATCATCACCTTATTCAGCGGACACAGTAAAAAAAATGGAGAATGGTTTGTCAAAATTAGGCTATAGCACAAGAACCCTTTACGCGATTAGTGATACATTGAAAGATGCATACGAAAATTGTTTGTTCAAGGTATGTCAACAATATTTTTTATTTGCTCAAGAATTTTAATTACAATTAAGGTCGAAATATATTAAAGTTCGATTTATCTTAATTGGACAAACTGTTCTCAATATATACAAGTGTGACTGCCTAAGGCGAGGTCATAGTAGCCATGCCCATAAAAAAATCAATGCGTGATAGAAAAAAAGTAAAAGCTGATTCTTAATTGCACGTTGAAGGAGCTCTAAACATTTTTTTAACGACCAGTGTTTTTTTTAATCTTTTAAATAACTATAACTATTAGTTTTTGTAGTTCATTAATGTAATTCATCAAATTTAATGAATCTTTAGGTTTAAACTAAAATGTTTGAGCAATAATATGAATACTATATTTTTAAAATAATAATAGTTTTAATTTACAAATGTTGTGAAGTATTGAAAAAAAAACAATCGATGCATTTCATCAATAAATGAATTTTTATCATTTTTTAAGTGAAACAGTTTAAAATCAGCTTTTTGGTTTATTAATAATTGATTTAAAATTTTTAACTTTAGCGCCTCTAGTAGCCACAAAAATTATTGAAAAAAAATTATGATATGATCCATAGCAGTGTTGCCAGAACTTCTCTAAGAAAAAGTGCTAAATGGCTAATAAAAAAGTGCAATTTAGAAAAAATAAGTGTTAGATGACTTTTAAAAAAGTTCAATTCTTTAGAAAAAATTGCTAAATTTTAAATAATGTAATTTATGTTATTTATGCATAATAATATTTTTTTTTTAGAAACATTTGTATGTTTTAAGTACATTAATTTTTTATCTTCATACTTAGCCATATAGGTATCACATGAGCAGTATTTTCTAAATAAAAATGAATCACTGTTCAAAAATTATTTTTTAAAGCGATCAAAATTCATCACATTATTGAGAAAGGTATAAAACAATTTTTTTGTAATAAGACCCAGGAAAAATTTCATTAGTTTTACAAGTAGTTCCAAAACACATGAAGATAGCTTGTACTTGCTCTACTTTAGCGTTACGACCAATTATTTTCGTTTCAAATTGTCACCTCTAGAACTAGTTCTCTAGAAATATTAGTTATCCAGCACACATTCTATGGAACGGTTAAAGAAATAATTCTTTAATCAGTGACCATTTTTTTGAAATTTTTAAATTCAGAACTAGTGCATAGATACCTTAAGGAATGGTTTCAGAACCAGTTTTTTTAATTTTTATTCTAACGGCTTTTTCGTAAAGAAACATTTAAATTCAATTAAATTTTGTTCTCAGAAGTAATGTAAAAGTCATATAGAAGCACTAGTTCTCTAAAACATTCCATAAAACGAATTTAGAACCACAATTAAGTTCTACATCATTAGTGTCAGAATTGTTTTTTTTACTACAAGTTCCGATTGTTATACCCAGCAAAAACTTAACTTCTAATGGTACTTCAATAACTAGTTCAGTTGTCTAGAGTGCCTAACAAAAAATATGCACATAAATTTATTAAGGGTTCAAATGAAGCAAACGTGATTTTATTTTCCTTTATAAAAACAACTTTTTGGCACAAAATATTATAAGTCAGCAAACTAACAAACATAATAAACAGCATCTAAAACAACTGTTTTGGTACCCAAATATAAATTAAGGACGTTTTAGCTAGGATTAAGAATGTGAAGTGGTTCTGATTACACCAGCTCTACTACATAGAACTAATGATTTTATAACATGTTCTATCATTTTTCTGGGTAACATTAATTAAGCTTATAAAAATTAAATTAGTGGATTTACCTCTATATTTTATTGCATTTCGGCTACTTTTATTTGTTCATATGCTGTCCTTTTTATCGGTATTTTTCTAAAGTTTTGTTCACATTTGTCAAATATTTGGCCAAAATTGTGGAAACACTTCTTTTACAAAAAATTGTGTACATTTTTTTGATCTTCGAAATTTTTGAAATTAAAATGGAGGTTGGAAAATATTTCTCATAGTAGTAATTTGTGAAATGAATTGATCGGTAAACTATATAAAAATATTTTCAGCTACTTTATGTTTTAATTATCCATAAATATAACTATGGTGCAAAAACTAAAAATAAATGTTAGAAATTATTTTTTTCGCAAAAAAGTGCAACACCCGAAAAATAAGTGCTAGTATTGCACTTTAAATGACATTATGACAACGCTGATCCATATACATTTATAAAAACAATTTGAAAAACATTTTTTATTTTGATTTTTGTCTATAGAACAAAGAACTGTGCGTCAATCCAAACTTAATAATGATTTTATCATTGACACGTTTACTATTGGTAGATTAAGAATAAATGTGTATAAATTTAAGTAAAAGTAAAATCACATATAAACCTACATTTAATCATATTTATCCATTTTTATTCACTTGCTTAATGAACTTGTACTTATGCTTCTAGTAAAGTATTTTGGTAGTTTTTGTTCACTAAATCACAGTATATTAGTGAAAATTATTGTGTAATAATTCAAATGTTTTTATACAGAATTTTCTCAAATTTAATATTTTCCAATTTAAAAGTAAATGGTCCATAACGATTAAGTATAAGCTACATATAAAATATAAAATATTCCATAGAAAATTAATAAATTTTATTTTTTATAATTTTACAAAGTTACTTAATGTAAGAAAGTGTAGTTTTAGAGTTAATAAATCAATTTTAAAAACATAAACAATGAAACAAAAATTTAGATTTTTTTCTAAATCTCTTTGCAGCTCGAATGCACATTAAAAATGGTTTAATGATTAATTTCCTAATGTTGGCCTCTAAATAATCGCCAACTCTTAGAACTACATAAATTTATCTTGCAGGTTCCAGCCAATAAATTTATTGAATCAAAATAAATTTGTTTTTTGATACAATTTTATAGTTTTTATTTTCCTAATGTAATATTGTTTTTATATATTTTGTTAATATATTTTTTTTGTTCATGTGCTGTGAAACTATTTCCGTGCATTGTTTATTTTGAAATAAAAACAATTATACATACATATGTATGTGTGTATATGTAGTCAAAAATATATATTTTCTTGTATCTTCCTTTTAATGCCATGTAAAAATTTGAGTCTTTTTATTGTTGTTGTTACTTTTACCCACAGACAACTTGTGCATCTTTGAAATATGGAATTAATTTCTGTTTTATTTCATTAAATTGAAAATGTAAAGTGTGATGTTGTTTTCCATGCACACACTCACACACACAAATACAACCAAATATATGCACTCATACATTCAAACAATACCAAATGCAAAATTTTTAAATAAATCGGTCTAAAACTTACAAACAGATCATCCCTTTATCTGCCACTGCTATGTATGTCTAACATGCTTAAATATTCCGACATATTAATTTCTATGTGTATATGTGTGTAAGTATGTGTGTTTATACTAGATATAGATCACTATTTGATTGATTTGTGTGCTTGTATTCAAATCATCAAGTGATGTAAAAATACATTCTCTCTGACATGCATTCTCAGTCATATGTAATTTGTTAGTATCCGGTCAATTTATCAATTTCGGCTAAAATTATTATCACATTTTTAATTGAAATATTGGGAATTTCTATTCAACCTGACAAACAAACATTTAATATTTAATTTAATCAAATAAATTTTTTACGATATATTTTTGAAATATAAAAGCTATGGGTCACTGTTAAATTAATTTATTTATATTAAAAGTTGTTTTAATGAATTTTCATTAGTTTTAAAATCTTTGAAAAATATAAATTTCATAAATGTGCTGATCTAGTGGTAGTAAGTTTATCGGTCTTTCTGGTTGTTGTGGGTTCGTTCAGAGACTCTTGCTTTATGACTTCAGTGGTCAACACTGTGTTTACTTTAGTCCGCTCGGTTAAAATTTTTATATAATTTGTAATTATATTGAAATTATTAGACGACACTGATGCTATATTTGGCTAGGCCAATTTGCTTATTCTCTTCTTTAATCGCCTTAAAGTATGCATATTTTAATCTACATTACAATGATACTAAAACCAGGAAACGATTCTATTATAACATCATCTTATAGATCTATTAGCATTCCAACTTGTTCGTCAAAGCTATACAAAATTATGCTATTCTTGAATTATAGAAATATCGTCCCAGTTCAGCAGTTTAGTTTTCGTGAAAACATGGAACCATAGAACAAGTGATTCGTCTCACTGGAGAGATAAGAGAATGTTTTGAATTAAAGAAGTACTGTTCAGATATCTTTTTGGATATCTCATAAGCTTTCGACAAAGTTTGGCACAACTGCCTAATATATAAAATTAGATGTTTACTCCACAAATTTCTAGAGTTTTATTTATCTGACCCTTCATTCATAGTAAAATATAAGAATTTGTAACGGAAGAATTTCAAATAAAAGTGCTCCACAGGGAGGTGTTCTTGGACCTACCTTGTATTTAATTTAAACTTCTGACTTACCTGTATGCGATTTACTGACTGTTTCTACGTTTGCTGATGATACGGCAATATCCAGTTCTCACGAAAGCCCACACATAGCATCTAGTCCACTTGATATTTATCTCCGACGTGTGAAGACAAATGAATTGAAAAGTAAGCACTTTACATTCATCCTCATAAGAGTAAATTATCCTCCTTAAACTTAATGATACAAGTATACCCCAGTCAGACCATGTTACATACATTTGTATACATATAGATAGTCGACTAGTCATATAGAAACCAAAAGACATCATCTGAAGTTAAAAGCTTCTAGCATTCACTGGCTAATAAACAGTCAATCAAAACTAAGCCGTGACAATAAAGTCATCCTATGTAAAACCGTTTTAAAACCAATATGGATATAAGGTATCCAATTATGGGACACAGTCAGTAAAACGAATATCAATATTATACAGAGGGACCAATCAAATATTTTTAGAACCATGATGGGTACACCATGGAGGTTCTATTTGTAAAAGACAAGTTTAAAAAACGCAGTGTTAAAAAACATTGTAAAACTGCAGACTCACCCTAACCAGATCGCAAGACTTCTCACTGGAGTTCGATTTAAGGCTTCCTAGAGTCGATTTTCCACCCCGTTATTTAGAGATAAAATAGTCTTTTGTTTTGAAATTTTCATACATTTTTAATGCCTTTAAAAAAGTTAAATTAAATTTAAGAAAAAAGTTTAAAAAGCTTACAATGCTTAATATACACACAAACTATTTATATATTTTTGTTAGTTTTTGGCCTATAATACGGTTGTTGATGCATGAATTTGTTTGAATTTTTTAAAAATATTTATGATCGATCTATATAAAGACATAAATCTTTAACTTAAACAAGGTATTCTAAAAATCAAAAATTCGTTTTTCTCGATATCTCAGTTATTATTGCACAAAAATTTAGAAATAAAATTCTTAAGCATTGCAAAATTAAGTACCTAACATTTCCGTCATTTATAAACCGATCTTGCTTAATTCTACAAACAAAATTCTCGAAAAGATTTCTGATAGTTTGATATATATTATAAATCTCAGTTAACGGTACGCTTCACAAAAGTCATTTCAACCGATCGGACAGACGGACGAGGTCTTATTGTCATACTTTTTTAAAAGAGTCCAAAGAATATATTACATTTTTTGTTCTCCGATGAAGATTGTGGAAATTACAATCAGCATGAAAATTTGAAACAAGAATTTATTCACCTCTACCAATACTGAATTTATCTGAAAAAATAAAAAAATTCTAAATATTTTTTCTTTAGGTGCAAATTATTTTAGCTGTATAAAAAAAAAAATTTATTCCATTACAATTTGTCAAGATGTAATTTTACTTTATAAATATAATTTTTGTTTTGTTTTCGAATGTTCGAATGTTGTTTACATCTCATAGAATTTTACATCCTCTACTCTTCTACTTGTTGATTTATTCTTTATTGTTTTTTTTGTATTTTTTGTTTGAATTTATTTATTCAAATTCTTTATATAATTTATTCTTATTCTATTCGAATACTAGAACAAGACAAGTGGGGGGGAGACATGAAAAATTGTTATAAAAAAATGCATAAATATTATTTGTTTAGAACTTGTTTTTTTTTACTTTCTTCAAAATGACTTAAAAAAGTTGACTCAATTACAACAAATAGTAATTAATTGGATTTAGTTTAAAATTTTATGCATTAATAGTTAATAAATTTGTTTGTAATTTCAATAACAACAATCAATAGTAAAGTGGTTAATAATTTATTTGGCTTTTATGTACAGTTGAACAATTTTCATAATCTTGACAAAACATTAACTTTATGATTTTTAATTTGAAATTGAGTGTTGAGTGAATTCTAACATCCCTGAATATTTATTGTCAGGTGTAGTTATTTATCACAGATAAAAAGTTGAAATAATTTATGTAAATGGTTTGTAAAAAAAAAAATATATATATAAAAATTCTAAACTTTTTTAAATGTACGTCTCAAAATCATGTTAAGAATTGATTCCATCTCTAATGTAATTAATTTTTTTTATATTTTTTTGAAATCAGTCTAGTTGTTTTCAATATATGGTGAAACTTCCTGAATTTCAGAAATCGCAATTTATCCGGATAACTAGAGTCAATATTGTGTATCTGAATTGACTACGCTGAACCAAAAAGGTACATAAATACAATGAAAAAGTTTAATGTTTCAATGAATTTTTGCTCTAATTTTGATCCTATGAACAGGTTCATTAAAATTGCCATTCATTAATATTAAAGTTCATTGATAAAATTTTAAATCAATGAAAGCTTTCATTAAATAAAATAAATAATTACAGAAAACAATTGTTCTGTATTTTTGGTTGTTATTTTGTTTTTAATTAAATGATTTAAAAAATATATATTACATTCTTAATATGTCATAAATATTATACAAGACGCAGTTGTAGCGTCCAAATCCGGACCAGTCTGAAATATTATTTTATAAAGAATTAAATTAAAATATTTTATATATTTATTAATACTTATGAATATAATCCTCTTGGTTTTTGAATTCACGTATTTTCCGAAACCCTAATAATTACAGCATATAATATGCCCTGCATTCTAATTACTTTAATTACATAAATATAAATTAAATATATAATTTAAAAACTGTTTAAAACCATTATTAACATTATTATACTTACATGTTCCTGGTTTTTAATAATTCACCTAATTTGGTGTAATCAATTGTGCTGCTCGACTTCTCCTGGGAGAATAAATTTATATTTATGTTTCATATTTTAATAATTTTCGTTATTAAGACAACACAGAATTTTTGTTGAATAAACATATTCAATGTACTAATACATTAAATCAATTAAATAATTAACTTATTAAGAAATAAATTTAAGTACTGGTTTCAATGAAATGTCAATAATAGCGTTAATTTTTTTATTGAATTTTAATGCATCTTTTCATTGGAATACGAATTAGTACATTAATTTAATAAATTATTGGAAACAATTAATGATTTTCATTTAATGAACCGCATTCATTAAAAAATACTTTTTTTCAGTGTAAGACCCCAGAAAAAGTTTTATTTTTATCTCTGTGTTTTTATTCCATATTTTGTCCAAATTCTCATCTTATATATATGCGAGTATTAAATATCTGGGAATTTATTCGGTTTCTGTAAAAAGAGAGCAGGAATAAGTTGTTGAATTGTTTAAATTAATAATAAAAGTTGTATTTTAAAACAAGATGATCCGTAGTCCGCGAGAGAGACTGAGAATGTGTATAAAATTATGGTGTATATATCTCGCGATCAAATATTTGATGTTAAAATATTATCTGAATTTTATAAAATGACTTAAAATATAGAGTTTTTAAAGATCTACAGATAGGGACAAAACTATTTGTACACCTCATATATTTCGTATAC